>CAUYLG010057842.1:0-51502 GCA_963573385.1 Cacajao melanocephalus | reverse complement strand
TGGGCAGTAGAACAAGAATCCTGTTCTCTCTCCCTCTTTTTCTTCCTCTTTCTTTCTCTCGTACATTCTTTTTTTTTCTTTCTTTCACTCTCACTTTCTTTCCTCTCTTTTCCTTTCTTTCAAAAAATTAAAAAAAAAAATAAAAATAAATAAATAAATAAATAGTAGTTTACCTTCAGCACATGTAAACATGGTGGAATTTTGTAGATCACAACACATTACAATTAAGACTACTCATGTACTTTGGTTTCCTTAACCAAAGCAATAAATATATGTATACAATCTCAATGTAGGCTATTGGGATAATTCATAGATCATAAGATTATGTAAAATCATGTTTTTTATGAAAGGTTTTTTTTAGTTGTTCAAAACCTATGAATTTTGATTTTTCAATACTTTTTTATTGACAAAACTTTTATATATATTTATCATGTACAATATGATGTTTTGAAATATGTATACATTGTGGAATGGCTAAGTTGACCTAATTAACATGTGTATTACTTTTCATAAATATTATCATTTGATGTAGCATGTGAAATTTTATGAAGAGCCTGTTACAGAAAATAACATGCAGGGGTTTTTTTAATTTAATATGGTGACTAGGACACGGTGTTAGTGTGCCTCTCCCACTTGGAAGGACAGCATACTGGGCAGAGATTCACAATGTGAATTGCTTTTCCAAGCACCATCACAGGAAATTACCATAATAAAAAACAAAAGAATTCACAGATCCTTTGAAAGAAGCAGCAGGCTGCAGCCTACTTTGGGAGGCAGGTGGAAAACTATACATTTTCAGGATGTGAGAGGAGGAGAGCCTGCCTTCAAGCATACATCCCAACCAGGGAATCTGAAAATCCCGATTATGGGAGAAGGTCATAACCCTACCTAGAGCTGAAACAGATTTAGGGAGCAGCATGAAATATAAAGGTAGAAGCACCAGTGGGAAGTACCTTGTAGGCATTCTCAGTCTTCACCGTGGTCACAGGGAAGTCATTCCTGACTATATCTTACAGGGGTCCTCAGGAAAGAGCCGATGAATTCAGAGAGGGGCCACAGGGTGAAAGAAGCTCCCAGATAAATTGTGTGATATAATTTTGAATGGGGATGAACTCCTTTGAACAGAATCTAGGGTGGAGTGGGAAGTGTGCTGCAGACTCTGGTGCAGGAGCTGAGCGCCCAGCCTTGGGGCAAACAGGGAGGGGATGTGGCCTAAAAGCCATGCTTGCTGTCTCTGTGGGGATGTTTATGGCTTGGGGCAGGTGTGAGCTTTGTATGCAGACTGCCTGTATCTAAACCCAGTACTGTTGGTGGGGTACGGCGGGAGCAAGACTGGCCTCGCCAAATACGTGGGAGCTGGGTGAAGCCTACTGCTACCACGTATTTCCCACTCCCTTTGTGAACTCTTCTGCACAGTAGAGGAAGTTATATTCCCTTCTGGAACATTACATGCAGTGGCCTAAGAACCACCCCTTATTCCCAACAGTGGCCGTGGCAAGTCTCTTCCAAGGAGATTTTGAGCTCAGACCCACCTAACCCTACCCTGACCTGAGGGCATTTTTCTACCTGTCCTGGTAGCTTAACACAAGGGATGTAAACTTTTGGGAGACTTATGATCTTACCCATTACCTGAGGAACCAGAATACTTCCTCTGGACAACTTAGGGCAAACTCAAATCTCACTGCTAATACTGCAGCTGGTGCTTTCTTGAAAATGCTACCTCCTGGCTGGAGGCCAACCAAATTAGGCCATTACAGCACCTGTTGGCAGAATAACACTGCACCCAGGAAGGAGAAAACACCTACTAACACCACTGCCTGCAACACCCTGGCTAACCACAGGTACTGAGTCTGTCCATGTAACAACTTCACTGCTAGCATAACCAGCATTTGAGAAATCCAGCAGACTAAGCCTATCTATGATCAAGGAATCTCACACAGTCTACATCACTCCCTTGCCACCTCTATCAGGGCTGGTGCTGGTATCCACTGCTGGGAGATTTAAAGACAGATTACACCACTGGATCTTTTGAAGACATTCCTCAGCACCAGCCTCATGTGTGGTAGGCTCACTGGGTGGCTAGACTAAGAAGAGCAATGCATTTCTACAGGAAAGGGGATAGCACCACATCGAGGGATCACACCATGTGGCAAAAAAAGTCTGAATAGCAGCCCTTGAGTCCCAGGTCTTTCCACTGGTGGGAAGTTTCTTTTTATTATTATTATTAAAGTCCTAGGATACATGTGAAGAACATGCACATTTGTTACATAGGCATACACGTGCCATGGTGATTTGCTGAACCCATCAACCAATTATCTACATTAGGTATTTCTCCTAATGCTATCCCTCCCCAAGCACCCCACCCCCCAACAGGCCCTGGTGTATGATGTTCCCCTCTCTGTGTCCTATATGTATTTTTTATTGCACTTTATGTTCTGGGGTACCTGTGAAGAACATGCAGGACTGTTGCATAGGTACATACATGGCAATGTGGTTTACTGCCTCCATCCCCATCACCTATATCTGACATTTCTCCCCATGTTATCCCTCCCAAACTCCCTACCCCCACTGTCGCTCCCCTAGTCCTCCCCCAACAGACCACAGTGTGTGATGCTCTCCTCCCTGTGTCCCTGTGTTCTCATTGCTCAACACCCGCCTATGAGTGAGAACATGCAGTGTTTGATTTTCTGTTTTTGTGTCAGTGTGCTGAGAATGAAGGTTTCCAGGTTCATCCATGTCCCTACAAACTCATCATTTTTTATGGCTGCATAGTATTCCATGGTGTATATGTGCCACATTTTCCCTGTCCAGTCTATCATCGATGGGCATTTGGGTTGGTTCCAAGTCTTTGCTATTGTAAACACTGCTGCAATGAATATACTTTTGCATATGTCTTTATAACAGAACGATTTATAATCCTTTGGATATATACCCAGTAATGGGATTGCGGAGTCAAATGGATTTTCTATTTCTAGGTCCTTAAGGAATCGCCACACTGTCTTCCACAATGGTTGAGCTAAATTACACTCCCACCAACAGTGTAAAAGTGTTCCTATTTCTCCACATCCTCTCCAGCATCTGTTGTCTCCAGATTTTTTAATGATCACCATTCTAACTGGCTTAAGAGCCCTGGGGCCTTAAGGGAATATCAGCAATACTCCTTGTGGCCTGTGGTGGCAGCAGTCATCTAGCAATACTTCTTATGGCCTGGGGTGGCAGCAGCTATGGGGTGAAGCTATTCTGCCTTTGGAAAGAGGAGAGAACATTTGGAAGGACTGTGTCTTGTGGGTTTGAGTGCCAGCTCAGCCACAATACATTAGAACACCAGGTAGATGTTCTAAGGTTTTTGATCCTAGTCACTGATTGCTGGGCACCTCTGGACACACCCAGGGCCTGAAAGAACTTGCTGCCCAGAGGGGAAGGACACAGGCCTGGCTAGCTTCACCACCTGCTGAATATAGAGCCCCAGGGCCTTGAGAAAGCAGGCAGTAGCCAGAGAGTGGTTGCAGGAGGCCTTGGGTAAAACTCAATGCTGTGCTAGCTTTAGGTGTGACCCAGCATACTCGTAGTGGTGGTGGCCATAGGGGTGCTTGTGTCACTCCACCCTCAGCTTTAGGTGGCTCAGAGCAGAGAGAGATTCTGTTTGTTTGGGAGAACATAAGGGAAGAGAACAAGAGTCTCTGTCTGGTAATCCACAAAATTCCCATGGATCTTATCCAAGACAACCAAAGATATACCCGTAAGAGTCTACAAGAACCACAATGTTACTGGGTTTTAGGTACCCCCAAGTAGATACAATTTAGATCACAACACCCAAGTTCTTTTAAATACCTGAAAGGTCTTTTCAAGAAGAATGGGTACAAACAGGCCCAGACAGTGAAAACTAAAATACCTTACTATTCAATGCCCAGACACCAAAGGACATCTACCAGCATCAACACCATCCATGAAAACATGACCCCACCAAATGAACTAAAGAAGGCACCAGACCAATCCTGGAGAAACAGACCAATCCTGGAGAAACAGATATTCAAGAGACCAGTCCTGGAGAAACAGATATGTGACCTTCCAGACAGAGAATTCAAAATATCTGTGTTGAGGAAAGTAAAACAAATTCAAGAAAACACAGATAAGGAATTCAGAATTCTATCAGATAAATTTAACAAAGCGATGGACATAATTTTAAAAAATCAAGTGGAAATTCTTGGGCTGAAAAACGCAATTGGCATACTGAAGAATGCATCAGAGTCCTTAAATAGCAGAATAGCTCAAGCAGAAGAAAGAATTGGTGAGCTTGAAGACAGGCTATTTGAAAATACAGTTATCCTTGTTTGCACATGATATGATCTTATGTTTAAAAAACCTAAAGCCCCCACAAAGACTATTAGAATTGATAAATTCAGTAAAGCAGTATACAAAATTAACATACAAAAATCAGTAACATTTCCATATGCCAACAGTGAACAATCTGAAAAGAAATAAAAAAGTAATCCCATTTATGATAGCCACAAATAAAATTAAATACCTAGGAATTAGCCAAAGAAACTAAAAATCTCAATAATAAAAACTATCACATACTGATGAAAAAAAGTGAAACGGAAACCAAAAAAAAGGAAAAATATTTTATGTTTATGGACTGGAAGAATCAGTATTGTTAAATTGTTTATACTACCTGAAAAAATCTACAGATTACATACAATCTCTGTCAAATTCCAATGACATTCTTCACAGAAATAGAAAAAATAACCCTAAAATTCATACAGAACAACAAAAGACCAAGAATAGCCAAAGCTATCTTAAGCAAAAGGACAAAACTGGAGGAATCACAATATCTGACTTCAAATTATACTGCAAAAGTATAGTAACCAAGACAGCACAGAACTGGCATAAAAACAAACACATAGACCAATGGGATAGAGTGGAAAACCTGGAAACAAACCCACACAATATACAGTAAACTCTTTTTTGACAAAGGTGCCAAGAACATACACTTGGGAAAAAGTCTTATCAGTAAATGATGCTGGGAAAATTGAATATCCGTATCTAGAAGAATGAAACTAGACCCCTATATCTCACCATATACAAAAATAAAATCAAAATGGATTAAAGACTTTAATACCTCAAATGTGAGACTCCTATAAGAAAACATTAGGGGAAATCTATAGGACATTGTCTGGGCAAAAATTTCTTGAGCCATACCCCACAAACACAGACAACCAAAGCAAACATGGACAAATAGGGTCATACCAAGTTAAAAAGCTTCTTCATAGCAAAGAAAACAATCAACAAAGTGAAGAGACAACCCACAGGATGGGAGAAAGTATTTGTAAACTGTCTATCTGACAAGAGACCAATCACCAGAATATATAAGGATCTCAACCAACTGCACAGAAAAAAATCTAATAATCTGTTCAAAAAATGAGGAAAATGTTTGAATAGGCATTTTAAAAAATAAGACATACAAATGGCAAATAGACATATGAAAAGGCACTCAACACCATGGATTATCAGAAAAATGCAAATTAAAACTACAATGAAATATCTGACCCTGGTTAAAATGGCTTATGTTCAAAAGACATGCAATAACAAATGCTGGCGAGGGTGTGGACTGGAGGCTTCTCAAAAAACTAAAACTAGAGCTACCATATGAGGCTGGGAAGGGTAGTAGTGGGCTGGGGGCAAAGTGGGGATGGTTAATGGGTACAAAAAATTAGTTTAAAAGAATAAGACCTATTTGACAGCACAATAGGTGACTACAGTCAACAATAATTATAAATTTTAAAATAGAGTGTAATTGGATTGTTTGTAACACAAAGGATAAATACTTGAGGGGATAGATACATTATTATCCCTGATGTGATTATTTCACATTGCATGCCTGTATCAAAACATCTCATGTACCCCGTAAATACATATACCTTCTGTATTAGTCTGTTTTGACACTGTTCATAAAGACACACCAAAGACTGGGAAGAAAAAAGAGGGTTGACTGGACTTACAGTTCTACGTGGCTGGAAAGGCCTCAGAATCATGGCGGGAGGCAAAAGGCACTTCTTACATGGTAGTGGCAAGAGAAAATAGGAAGACACAAAAGTGGAAACTGCTGATAAAAGCAACAGTTTTTATAAGACTTATTCACTACAATGAGAACAGTATAGGGGAAACTGTCCCCATGATTCAAATTATCTCCCATTGAGTCCCTCCCACAACATGTGGGAATTACAAAAGTACAATTCAAGATGAGATTTGGGTGGAGACACAGAGCCAAACCATATCACCTGCTATGTACCTACAAACATTTAAAAAAAAGAAAATGTGGGAGAAATGCTTCAGGACATTGGTCTAGGCAAAAGTTTTTATGGGTAAGGCTTCAATAGTATAGACAACAAAAACAAATACAAATGGGACTCTATCAAAGTAAAATGCTTCTTGTACAGCAAAACAAACAAGAAAAAATCAACTAAGAGACAACATGCAGAGTTAAAGAAAATATTTGCAAACTATTCTTCCAACAAGGGATTAATATTTAGAATATGTAAGGAACTCAACTAAACAGAAAAAAAAAACCCAAGTAATTTGATTAAAAAATGGGTCAGTGAGCTGAATAGATATCTCTTAAAAGAAAACATATGAATGATGTATACTAACAGGTATATGAGAATAGGCTCATCAGGGAAATTCAAATCAAAGACATAATGAGTTATCATCTCACCCTAGTTAGAATGCCTATTATCCAAAAGACCAAAAAAAAAAAATGCTATTGAGAAAGTAGATAAAGGAGAGCTCATACACTGTTGGGAATGTAAATTGTTACAGTCATTATGAAAAACATTATGGAGATTCCTCAACAAAACTAAAAATAGAACTACCATATGATCCAGCAATCCCATTACTGGGCATATATCCAAAGGACAGAATGTCAGTATGTCAAGAAGATGTCTGCATTCCCATGTTTATCTCAGTACTATTCACAATAGCCAAGATACGGAATCAACCTAAGTGTCCATCAGCAGATAAACCAATAAAGAAAAGGTGGTGTATATACACAATTGGGAATATTATTTAGCCATAAAAAGAACAAAATTCTGGCATTTGTGACGACAGAGATGGGCTTGGAGGATATTACATTAAGTGAAATAAGCCAGGGACAGAAAGACAAATGTCTCATACGTGGAAGCTAAAAAAGTTGATCTCATAGAAGTAGTGAGTAGAATAGTGATTTCCAGAGGTAGGGAAGAGTGGGGGTAGGAAAGGATAGCCATAGGTTGGTTAGTGAATATAAAAGTACAGCTAGATAAGAGGAGTAAGTTTTAGTGTTTTGTAGCACTGTAGGGTGACTATAATTAACAATTTGTTTATTTTTAAATAGCTAGAAGATTGGATTTTGAATTTTCCCAACATGAATTCTTGAGGTTATGTATACACTAATTACCTTGGATTGATCATTACTGTATACATATATAAAAATATTACACTGTACCCCATAAACATGTGCAATTATTAATTTTAATTGAAAATCGTAATAAGACAAAAAAAAAAAAGGCCCTAGAGAGCTAGCTAATCCCAGTGAGAAGGCACCACTTATGAATCAGGAAATGGGAACTCACCAGACACCAAATCTGCCAGCATTCTGATCTTGGACTTTCCAGATCTACAGAACTGTGAGAAATAAGTTTTTGTTGCTTATAAGACACCCAGTCCGTGATGTTTTGTTAGAGTAGCTGAAATGAACTAAGACATTATGTTTCTAAAAACCATTTTTTTCTCAACCTTTCATTCTGTCAACCATTTATTTTCCTCCAATCTAGCATTTTAAAGATTTGCATATATCAAAGAACTTCTACATATACATGTAAATCTCAGAGATACTGTCTGCTCAGTTTTAGACTAACACAGTAAACTGAATATCACAATAATATGTCATACACATTTTTTTTGGTTTCCCAGTACATATAAAACTTATGTACACTATATTGCAGTCCATTCAGTGTGCAATAGCATTATGTTTTAATAACAATGAAGATACTTTAGTTAAAAATGTTTGATAGCATTTTACCCACAGCAGAACTTCTTTCGAATTTGTACTCTTTTCTCTCAAACCCTGCTACTGCTTTATCGACTTTTACCTAATATTCTCAATCATTTGTTGTCATTTGAACAATGCTCACATCATCTTCACCAGGAATAGATTACTTCTCAAGAAACCACCTTATTCTCTTATCCATAAAAAGCAACTCCTCATTTTTAAAAGTTTTATCATGAGATTACAGAAATTCAGTCACATCTTCCTGCTTCACTTCTAATAGTTTTCCTGCTATTTCCACCACATTTGCAGTGACTTCCTCCACTGAAGTCTTGAGTCCCTCACAGTCATCTGTCAAGGTTAAAATCAACTTCTTCCAAATTCCCACTAATTTTGGTATTTAGACCTCCTACCATGAATCACAAGTGTTCTTAATGGCATCTGGGATGATAAATCATTTCCAGGAAGTTTTCAATGGCCTTTTCCCAGATCAATCAAATGAATCGCTATGGCAGCTATTACCTTATAAAATATATTTCTTAAAATGTAAGACTTGAATGTAAAACTTACTCCTTGATCCATTGACTGCAGAATGGATGGCATGAAACAACATTAATCTTGTACACCTCCATCAGAGCTCCTGGATTACCAGGTGGATTATCAATGAGTAAAAATATTTTGAAAGGATTCCTTTTTTTCTGAGCAGATCTCAACAGCAGGCTTAAAATATTGAGTAAAGCATGTCGTAAAGAGGTGTGTTATCATCTGGGCTTTATTGTTTTATTTATAGTGCACAGGTAGAGTAGATTTTTACATAATTTTTAAGGGCCCAAGAATTAACTCTAGATGGATTAAAGATTTAAACATAAGACCTAACACCATAAAAACCCTAGAAGAAAACCTAGGCAAAATCATTTAGGACATAGGCATAGGCAAGGACTTCATGACTAAAACATCAAAAGCAATGGCAACAAAAGCCAAAATAGAGAAATGGGATCTAATTAAGCTTCAGAGCTTCTGTACAGCAAAAGAAACAATCATTAGAGCGAACCAACAACCAACATAATGGAAAAAAATTTGCAATCTATCCATCTGACAGGGCTAATATCCAGAATCTACAAAGAACTAAAACAGATTTACAAGAAAAAAAAAACCCATCCAAAAGTGGGTGAAGGATATGAACAGACACTTTTCAAAAGAAGATGTATATGAGGCCAACAAACATATGAAAAAATGTTCATCATCACTGGTCATTAGAGAAATGCAAATCAAAACCACATTGAGATACCATCTCATGCCAGTTAGAATGGCGATCATTAAAAAATCTGGAGACAACAGATGCTGGAGAGGATATGGAGAAATAGGAACACCTTTACACTGTTGGTGGAAGTGTAAATTAGTTTAACCATTGTGGAAGACAGTGTGGCACTTCCTCAAGGATCTAGAAATAGAAATTCCATTTGACCCAGCAATCCCATTACTTGGTATATACTCAAAGGATTATAAATCGTTTTATTATAAGACACATGTACACGTATGTTCATTGCAGCACTGTTTACAATAGCAAAGACCTAAAACCAACCCAAATGCCATCGATGATAGACTGGACAAGGAAAATGTGACACATATACACCATGGAATACTATGCAGCCATAAAAAATGATGAGTTCGTATCCTTTGTAGGGACATGGATGAATCTGGAAACCATCATTCTCAGCAAACTGACACAACAGAAAATCAAACACTGCATGTTCTCACTCGTAGGTGGGTGTTGAACAATGAGAACACATGAGCACAAGGAGGGGAGCATCACACACTGGTGTTTGTAGGGGGGTGCTAAGGGAAAGACAGCAGGGGGGTAGGGAGGTTGGGGAGGGATAACATGGGGAAAAATGCCAAATATAGGTGACAGGGAAGGGAGGCAGCAAACCACATTGCCATGTATGTACCTATGCAACAATCCTGCATAATCTGCACATGTACCCCAGAACCTAAAGTACTAAAAAAAAAAAAAGAATTTTTGAAATGATAACTGAACACTGGCGTCAACTTTGGAGTCATTAGCTACATTAGCTCCTAACAGGAGAGCTTGGTTTTTGAAGTTTTGAAGCCAGGTATTGCCTTCTCCTTTCTAGCTATGGAAGTCCTTGATGGCATCTTATTTCAATGGAAGGCTGTTTCAGCTACATCAAAGATCTGTTGTTGAGTGTAGCCACCTTTCTTAATGATCTTAGTTATGTCTCCTAGATAACTTGCTGCAGCTTCTCCATCAGTACTTGCTGTTTCATTTTGCACTTTTATGTTATGGGACAGCTCTTTTTTTGTGAAATTTATCAACCAACTTCTACTAGTTTCAGACTTTTCTTCTTTAGCCTTCTCACCTCTCTCAGCCTTCATAAAACTGAAGAGAGCTAGGGTCTTGTTCTAGATTAGGCTTTGGCTTAAGGGAATGTTTGCTGATTTGATCTTTTATCCAGACCATTAAAACTTTCTCCATATATTAGCAATAAGGCTAGATATGGTTTAGCTCTATGTCCCTACCCAAATCTCATCTCAAATTCTAATCCCCAAATGTCAAGGGAGGGACCTGTTGGGAGTTGATTGGATCATGAGAGCACTGTGCTATTCTCATGATAGTGAGTGAGTTCTCACAAGATCTGATGGCTTAAAAGTATCAGTTTGCCCTTCACTCTCTCTCTCTCCTGTCACCATGTAAGACATGCCTTGCTTCCCAGCCATGTGGAACTATGAGTCAATTAAACCTATTTCCTTTATAAATTACCCAGTCTCAGGTCTTTCTTTATAGCAGTGTGAAAATTGACTGATACAAGGCTGTTTCCCTTTCTCATCATTTGTGTTTCCACTGGACTAGTACTTTTAATTTCCTTCACTAGCTTTTCCTTTTCATTCACAACTTGGCTAACTGATGTTACAAGAGACCTAGCTTTAGGCATATCTTGGCTTTGACATGTGTTCCTCATTAAGCTTAATCACTTCTAGCTTTTGATTTGAAAGGAAAGATGTGTGACTCTTCCTTTCACTTGAACACTAAGAGGTCATTGTAGGGTTACTAATTGGTCTAATTTCAATATTGTTTTGCCTCAGGGAATAGGGATGTCCAAGGAAAAGGGTAGAGACAGGGGAATGACTAGTCAATGGAATAGTTAGAACACATGTAACAGTTTTTGATTAAGTTGGCTATCTTATATGGGCACAGTCAATGGTGCTCTAAAACAATTAGAGTTGTTGCATCAAAGATCACAGAATGCAGATTACCGTAACAGATATAATAATAATAATGAAAAAGTTTATTGTGAGAGTTACCAAAATATGACATGAAAACATGAAGCGACTGGATGCTGATGGAAAAATAGAGCTGATAGAATTACTAGATGCAGGTTTCGCACAAAACTTTAATTGTAAAAAATGCAATATCTGTAAAGTGTAATAACATGAAGCATAACAAAACAAAGTATGCCTATATTCTTATTTAGTGCATATGCCATTATCCTTCTGTAATTTTCCTTTATTCCTTTATCACCTTCCCACTGAAAAATTACCTGTAACTTGGCCTGGCTTATATCTGTAGGATAATGTATTTCACAATATTTTGTACATATTTTCCTCACCCTTGCTGATATTTCTTAGAGCTGTGACTACATCTGTTGTTCTGGGTAATGGGCAGCAGCTTTTCTTATGCAACAGGTCAGTGATTAATCTGAAGCTTGGAGCACAGAGCTAGAATGAAAAACATGCCACAGAGCAGGTAAGAAACCATGTAGGCAAGTCTGATTTGTGCCACACTTTCCTGAAAAGCAAAGCAATGCATGTAGTATACCATCCGGGAAAAGGGTGGGGCCTTATACTTCTGCAGAAACAGAAGGGGTAGAGAAAAGCAAACAAGAAAACCAAGGGTTATAAGACAGCTGCAAAATGGTGGTGTCTAATGAAGCCCTGTTCAGTCCCAGAAGTTTACAGATCTTTTTGGTTAATCTCAAATCTCTTCCCTGGAATGGCTGCCTCTGGACCTGCAGGTGGCAGTGAATGAAACAACTTTGTGGAGTCGAGGGTGGGATGGAAGCTAAAGGAACAAAAGAAGGTCAATTTCTGGTGTAGACACAATATTTATGCAATTTTGGATATCTCCTGTATCTAAAATTACAGGAAAACTCAGAAGCACTGCTGTCTGGAAGAGACAGCTGCAATCATATTGCAATTTAGATTTTAGACACATTGTATGGAGCCAGTATAAACTTTACTACTAACTCAAATCCTAGTAACCAGCACACAGTGGGCACTAAATTTATGTTTGTTGAATTGAGCTAGACCAAAATATGAGAAGGCTGTAACTTGATTAAGCAGGAGTTCTGTGTGAATCGGATAGGAGGGAATTAATATTAGTTTTTAAAAATGGTAGGAATATTGAGAAAATAGAAGTTAGTAATAATGGAAGGGTGCATAATGGAAGAGAAGAAAAAATATTAAAAAAAAGAAAGAAAAGTAACAGTGTAAGAAATCCAGAGGTGGAGCATCCCCAGATGAGATTAATTCAGTAGCTCACTAATGTCAAGAATGGCCAGCTTCTTTCATTCTTTTCATTTTCATCTTTAGTGGGATGCTTGATCTTCAGGGTCACCATTCCCACAGTGACAAGATGTTTGCCACTGTTCTATAGTTAGGTACAGACATAACCACCAGAAGGAGATTATGAGAAGTAGCTCTTCTAGGTTCTGCTTCTTCATAGAGAGATCCCAGTACACCTCTTCTCATATTTCTTTGGCAAGAACTAGGTCCCTTTTTTCTCCTAAATCAATCACTGAAGCGAAATGAGATTTTTATTACTGGCATATATTGTGCTGAGCAGTATATATTCCTTGGGGCTGGGGGACTGGAGATGAAGCTATACTTTCTTTAAACATGAGGCAGAAGTGAGTTGATGAATCAATGAGTTTGAATAGGTAGTCTTATCATCATACCTGTGGTAATAGGAATTTATGGGAGTTGGAGAGCTCTTGGAACTGGCCAAGGTCTAGGGTCTGGTGTGAATGTTACACTGACCTCATTTCTGATAGAACACATGTGTATTCTGAATCACTGAACTTGGCTTGGTGTTGAAGACCATTCATGCAAGTGGGTCATAAAAGGATGGAAGGGGAGAGACTGCATCCCCAAGTCATGGTCTTTTGTGGAGAAACCCACCTGTTTCCTTTGATGTTGTAGGTGTGCATCAGGGGATCCTTCTTTGGGGGGATTGCTCTTAACCTGGTTCATCACTTAACTCTACCAATGATCCACAAGAAGTGTTGTTTCTCTAGGTCAAGTGACTATTCTGTATGGTCTTAAAGACTAACAGTGCGGATGTTCATTCCCCAGACTTCAAATCCCTCTATCCTTATAATCTAGATGTCTTTCCACAGCAATGTCTACCCTATCAGCCCTGCTTTCCTTATTATAAGCCCAGGCTCATGTACTTTCTAAGATTAGCTTCAAACCCATATGGAAGATGCATTTCTGTCTGGGACTTTCAGCCAGCCCCGTGGGGAAGTTAGGAGTAGGACACCTCTCGTCCTACTAGATATCTATCCTATCCAGTCTACCTCCTCCAAACATTTTGTTCTTCTACATGTATTTCAAGTTCGAAGAAGCCAAAGAGAATGATGCTTTCTTCCTAAGCATCTTTTAATTGTGTTTTCACTTAAGGTGGTTGCTACATTCATGAGGCAATGTAGGTTTAGTTTTGGAAGGGTATCTCATTTCTATTTCATCCTTTACACCTTAGTAGCACTTAGTTATGCATTCTATGGTTAAATTCAATTGGAAAATGAGATTTCCCTTATCTCATTCTCAGTTTCGTTATGTGAGAAAATCACAAAAGGCACTTTTTATGTTCTGTCTCCTGAGGTTTAAAAGCCGGTCTAACCTCTTGTGCCCTTGACACATTGTCCCAAGATGATTTGACGATGGAGACATTTTGATGCCATAGGATATTTCATAACTTTAAATATTTCATAACAGATTAAATGTTAATTATATGCTGGTCAGGGAAGAAAATCACTGAAGTATTTAATTAACATTTAATTTATTAGTCATCAAATATTTAAGTAGCACCTATCTGAGAGACTTTTACTCCTCATTAGTTGTAAGTGAGTAACAAGCTATCATTGTTAGTTGCTACGGTTTCTACTGTATGAATGGCTTTTCTGGATTTCTTTGAAAAGATCTTTGTGTACATGTACAGGCAGACCCCCAAAAAGGAAGAATTATATTTCTAAAGCGTTTTTGTTTTTTCTAAAGTCTTTTCATGAGTTCAGTTGATTGCTACTTGGATACATTTTCCTACAGAAACCCTATGCTTGCATGGTACTTCATAATTTGAAAAATGCTATAATCTCCATGACCTCAAGTGGCTTGGTTGTTAGCAACAACGTTTATAAAATTTGTAGGGTGGGTAGAATCAGCATTAATTTATTAACCAATAGATAAATTAAAATAGAATACTAAAAGTATTTAAATAATCCAAATGAATATTCTTTTAAAGTTTTTGCTGGTTTGTTAAAGTTGATATTTATTTCATTTGTCTCCTCTTTTTAATTTGGAAATTCTATACCATTCTCTTTTGTGTTACTCAAACTCATATACATATTTCTCTACTATTTAATTTTTAAACATTTGCCTATTTCCCTTATCAAGACCCTGTATCCCCTCTTTTATTCTCTCACCATTATGCCAATAAAATGAAACTTTAAGAATACATTAACTTTCATCATGTAATAAATTCTGAGCCCCAACCCAAGTGACACTTTGGAATACATCAGCATTCTCTTTGCTCTCTGTATTCCTGACCTTAACATTTTGTGAAATAGTTTAGTACTCTTTATTCTTAGGCGTTATTAAAAATTTTGATGTTTGTTTCTTCTATTTTAACAATCCTTATTTAGTGCCTACATCACTTGTTCCCACAGTTTATCAATATACATTTATTGTTTTCTCTGTATCTGTCTCTCTCTCTCTCTCTCTCTTTTTCTCTTTCTCTCTCTCTCTCTCACACATACAGAGGCCACAAATCTTGATATTCATTATTGTTTCCTCTCCTCTTCATTATGTTACATATTGAGTTTTCTGTTATGATTCATTTTTTTATTATAGTGCTTTCTTGAGCATTTTATTCTGGTGAAATATGAATGACATGCATATCTGCAAATTGTTATTTTTTCCTTCTGCAGGTTAAATAATATCAGGGTTGGATACAGAATTCTTGGGTTGCAATTCTTTCCTCTCAGTAGTAGTTTTATAGATAATACACCAACATCTAGTTTCCAATGTGGTTGATAAGGAGTTTTATACTAGTTCAGTAGATAATAAATTCTTCTTTTTAGAAACTTATGCTATTTTTTATTATCCTTGGAATTCAGCAGTTTTAACAGGATATGGTCAATAATATATCTTTTTCAGTCAAATTTGTCTTTAATTAATTGTATATTTTTAATCTGAAATTTTGAATTTTCCTTCATGTCAGGAAGTCCTCTTTTATTTTTGTTTTTACTTTAATTATTTCTTCTCATCCCTGTATTTCATTTGCAATTTCTAGAACTACCATTATTGGCATTTTGGTTCTCTTGAATTTATTCTTTAAGTCTTTCATCTTTCCCCTAACCATTTTTCTTTTTCTATGCTTTGAGGTCATTCTTATAATTGGTGTCCCAGGGAATTTGGGTCTCACTGTTAACCGCTTCTCTATCAATTAATTTACTGAGATTTTAGTTCAAAAATCAATGTTTCCAGTCTCCATTGATCTTTTGTGGGTGCATGTATGCTGTGCTTAAATTTTATGAAGTGCTAGTGGTAGGCTTTGGTCAGCTGTCACGTGTCTCCTCTGAAAGTACCATTTTGCTGGGTGCCTAGTTTGTTTGATCTTGCCCCCTGTGGAACCATTAGGTGTGTTGTTGCTTTACTTTGCATGTCTTTGGGACTCATCTCTAATTACTGGAGTATCCTAAATGATGGCAGTCTTGCTGGTAGTGAGAGCTGGTGCCACCTCTATGTTGTGAGATGATGGAGTAAAAATAGCAGTCTAGAACCTCTGAAGAAAGTTACCCTTTCCCCAAACTTACAAACTGTCCTCAATGAGTGGTAGGGATACCTCAGCCCCATAGTTGAGCACATCTCAGCTTCTTGGGGGACCTGAGAGTTCTCTCACAAGAAGCCAGTGTTGACCTTATGCTTCGGGAGGTGTGTTAATCTGTTTTCTATTGTTTATTATAGAATACCTGAAACTGGGTTATTTATAAAGAAAATGAATTTATTTCCTACAGTTATGGAGCCTGGTAAGTCCAAGGTCAAGGGGTCACATCTGGTGAGAGCCTTCTTACTGGTAGAAGCTCTTCAGAGTCCTGAGGCAGCACAGAATATCATGACTGGCAAGGGAGAGGGTGTGCTAACATGCCAGCTCAGATCTCATTCTCTCTTCTTAGGAATCATCAGTTTATCTCCCATGATGACCCATTAATCCATAAATGGATGAATCTGTTCATAAAAGCAGAGGCAGACCTCTCATGATCCCATCACCTCTTAAAGGACCTGCCTGTCAATTCTGCCACATTGAGAATTAAATTTCAATATGAGTTTTGGAGGGGACAAATATTCAAATTATAGCAGGAGGTGAAAATCTCTGGGGACCAAGCTACTTCAAGGACACAATTATTGCCTCAGCTCTTTGACCTTGGTCTTTGGATGTTCCCTGAGCTTTCCCCATTGGACATGGATTGTATACCAATACCTTCTGGCACTTAACTATTTGCCCCTGCAACTGATTGGGGCAGGAACAGAGCAGAACACATAAATTTGGGAGGAGAAGGGAGACATGTACCAGGTTGCCGTTATCTCAGACTCCCCCTTCTTATGGAAGTTTGAAAAAGCCCACGTTGATTCTGCACAAAAGTACCAAGGGCAATGAGAATAGAATTTTAAAGAAAATAAATGGAAATAAAATGTGTGTACATATTTCAGTTGTTAACCTGGGAACAAAGGAAGACTTTTATCTTAGAGGATGGGGGCACATTTGGGACATTTTATACTTCTAGTGTTGTATTAAGTGGGCCATTGCCTAGTGCTCATTGATTAATAATTTCTAGTAATTTGGTATGGAAAACATAGTAAGTAAAATAAGGAGTGATAATAGCTTTTGCTCTGGTTTGAATGTGTTCCCCAAAGAGCATGTATTTGAAACTTAATCCTCAGTGAAACAGTGTTGGGAGGAGGGCCCTAATGGGAGGTAATAAGGCCATGAGAGCACTGCCTTTATGAATGGATTAATGCCATTATTGAGGGAGTGGGTTCCTTACAAAAGAATGAGTTTTGTTCTCTGTTGCTCTGACTTACAGTCTCTTTGCTATGTTCCTGTGGGTTGACACAGCAAGGAGGCCCTCATAAGATGCTGGTCCCTTGATCTTGGACTTCCCAGCCTCTAGAACCATAAACCAATACGTTTCTGTTCATTAAAAATTACCCAGTCTGTGGTATTTTGCTATAACAGTGCAACATGGAATAATATGGCCTGACGTAATATATGTCCTTGGTGACAACTTAATGTCTTGCTTTAACCCATCTCAGATGTCCCTGTAGGCAATAGTTTTGAGGAGTTAAACTGGTCATCTCTTAGATTTTAATTCTATTTATAAAATTGGGAACAAGGATGGGAAAGGTGGCTTTATAAAAGACTGAGTTTTTTGGGATATACCACTGGAATATTCTTTTGAGGAAGAACAACCATACCAGGGAAAAAGAATAATCAGGGTAATTTTAGTCTATTGGGAGCTCATGACTCATCTTGGAACCATTTTTCCTTCTCTTGCTTTGTGTTCAAACATGAGTAAACGGTCAGGTCTAAGGGCGTTGATTGGCTCATATTACCTGAAGTCGGGCCTTGGTGAGAGGAGTAAGGGTATGCCTATTCCTTCGCTTTTTTTTTTTCCTCCCGGGAAGAGCTTACCGCGTTGATGTATAAGCTTGGATGGTAGGAAGAAATGATTTCCTTCCTTTTTCTTGGAGTGCTTTTCCTTGGAATTGCTTTTCCTTCCCATTAGAGTGGTAATATACAGAGGATCAAGGTGTGAGTGTCACCTTATGGGAAAGGGACCTAGGAGGTCTCTGAGTTTGCTGTGTTTATATGCCTCTTAGGCAAAAGGGGTCTTCCATGTGGTTGAGTCTGGTCACCAAGGACCACACTGGGATTGGGGTAAACAACTCATGGTAATAAAAATCATGCATTTTTGACTTTGTTCTATCTATCAATCATCTTAGGAACCTTGCTGGAGCAGTGGGGTGAGGGTCATAGAAGACAGTATTTAGGCATTTATGGATATTAGAGACTTGGCAGTTTCTCTTAGTTGCTCTTATTTTTAATAGGATTTAGAACCTAGGGGCTAGATCTAGTCTGGTCAGTTTTAAGAGGCCCCATATTCCTTTTATATTCTTGGGAAATCCCTGTCTTCTTCAGGGGCTACTGGGGCTGAATGTTGGGGGTCCTTTGAGATAGGAAAGAGCATAGTGGAAGTCTCTGAACCTCCATAATTTTCCAGTGTGGAAAACCTCAGGTCAAGGGGAGGGATAGGAGCTTTGTGTCAGTCATTAGGCTACTGTGTCTTACCTCCAAATCCACCCTCCTACACTTGGCTTTGTGATACTCTGCCAATAACATGCTTTGCAGGTTGGTTCCTTATTCATGTTGCCAGTAGGAAGCCCTAAGAGGGAGACTGACAGGCTAAAGAAAGAAGTGACTTAATTCCTTTCTGTTTGCTTTTTATTCCTTTGGGCATCACTCAGTAAAGCTTCTTCACCCTGGCAGCAGCAGTTCCTTTTTGTAGCAGTACCTGAATTTGGTTTACAGATTTTCCAATAAGATCGGTTTTATTATATCCTCTCAGAGACAATAGCACTAGTCAGCTGGCACCCCTCCCCCTTGCAAAGGTTTGTGTCCCTCCTGTAATTTTTTTTCCTTCTTTAAGTTTTAATAATTACAAACTCCTTTGTTCTTCCAGCCCTAGAGATGATAGCTGTTTCCCACAGTTGCTGCCTCCATAATACCTTAATGTTCTTTCATTGTTTCTTGGCTAGTAGCCTTATACCATTCTTTATATTAAGTTTGCTCTATTCACATGTCTTCTGTGCATTCTGTCTCCTGATTGTACTTTAACTGATAAAAAATCTTACCTGAGCTTGTGCTTGGATCTGTAGTGAGGATTCTAAGACAAGGCCAATATAGGAGCCCTTGAGGCTCATAGACTTTACCAGAATATAGAAAAAGACATGAGCCTTTGCAGTTTCCTGGACCCTCTGTGAAAAAGGGTCACAGGAATCCTGCCTTATAAAGTGGTTCTCACCAAGAGCTACCCCTTCTTCAGGATGATAACCTGGGTCATCAGAAGTTACTTACTTCTAGGGCAGGGATATCTGAGCTGAGACAACCTGGACAAGAGCCTGGGAACCCAGAAAACAAAGCAGTGATATAGGGGAATAATCTTTTAGCTTACTGAGAGTCTGCAAAACCAGCTAAGAAGGATTGGGTCTGGAATGGAAGGTGTTAACACTGAAGCCCTCTCTGGAGTCAGTGGCCAGAGGAGCCTCGATAACTGCTGCTTCAGTAGCCGCTCTGGGTCAGATGATCAGGATTTATGGGAATCCAGAGAATGCTTGATCTACAAATAACAATCTGGGCAAAGTTTTTAATGATGGTTGGAATATGGAAGTTAATAGCATCTTCGATTTATTGGATACTTACTATTTCTCAAATACTTCACAGGTATGTTTAATCCTTACAACAACCCATTTTGTAGATGAGGAAACAGTTTTGAAGAGATTCAGTAATTTGCCTAATCATGCAGTCATGTAACAGTTAATGTTGGGAAATGGGCTTTAGATCCAGATTTATAAATCTATCTGGAATCTAGAACTCCTAAGCACTACTCTTTACCCCCTTAATATGTAGCAATTTTAAAGGAGAAGAAGTCAATATTCCAAGTAGTAGAAAGAGCATAACCCCTTCTTTGGTTATAACTGCCTAGTTCCTACTCCTCCCTATCAGTCTGAAATTAGTTATAATAAAAATAATGTTAACGTAAAAGAATAATAATTGATGTTTATTTTACCTCTATGCAGTCCAAAGTTTTTTCACCTTTGGTTCAACTTGCATTTACATCTTTGATGACCTGAGGTATCACTGCAGGGAACAAATCACCTTTCTTTATTCTATTTTCTCTCTGTTACTCCTGCCTGTAAACCACTTTTATACAATTCCTTAAAATTTTTTTTTTTTTATTTTTGAGAAAAGGTCTCACTCTGTTGTCCAGGTTGGTGTGCCGTGATGCCACCTCAGCTCACTGCAACCTCTGCCTTCTGGGATCTAGCAATCCTTCCACCTCAGCCCCCCAAGTAGCTGGGACCACAGGCACATGCCACCATGCCTGAATAATTTTTGTAGTTTTTTTTACAGACAGAATTCTGCCATGTTGCCCAGGCTAGTCTTGAACTCCTGGGCTCAAGCCATCCTCCCACCTTGGCCTCCCGAAGTGCTGGGGGATTACAGGCATGAGCCACTGTGCACAGCCTAATTAGTTGATTTTTAAGCAAAGCTGGGCCCATTTTTTCTGTGACTATAGAAAGATTCCTGATCCACCCTCAATTATTTAGCATGTATGTACATAGACTTAATCTTACAACCGGGCTATCGGAGAGGAATGTAGTGGAGGGAAGAAGTGGCAGGAGAGGGTACCAATATTTTCTCTCCTGCCATTAGATAACAAACTCTTGTAAAACAACGATGTTTAAGAGTCTACACTGCCTAATAACCAATGTTGTTAACTGGCGTTAAGTAACTGACCTAGGACTTCTGTTTTAATATATTTTATAAACTTTCCTGTAAGAACAACATACCTAACCATCTACACATATTTCAGCCAGCCTGTCTTCGTGCCTGATGTTGTTGATGGTGATCCAAGTGGAGCTATTTGATGGGTTTACTGCCCAGTCCACAAGTGGGTTGATAGTACTTTGCTATAAGAAATAACACTGCTACTCATTCACATAATTTTTTATAAAAAAATAAAATTTTATTTTAATTGCATAAAGTTGGAATATTTAAATTCCAACCTAGTGGCAATCATACATCTGGAAAAGGGGCTTTTCCGGACAATGTCATGGACAGAACATGTGCCAACAGAAAGAGCACTGAACTTGGAGTCAGCCGATTTGAAACTGAGCCTTTGTTTCATCAGTAACTATCTATGTGCTCTTGTGTCATATAAAATATTAGAGCTTCACAGTCAGCTCTAAAATGAAGAGACAACATTTAATCAAGCAATCTCACTTAGTAACTATATCAATTAGAATCAAATCAGTTACAAGTAAAAGAAAATCTAAATCAAATTAGCTTAAGTAATCAAAAAAATTTATTAGTTCTTGTAATTAGAGGTCTAGAACTAAGGTGAGCTTCAGAATGGGTGTGATTCAGCAGACCACATGTCATTGTATTTCTTTTTCTCTCTGTCCTTTTTCGCCTTCCTATGTGTCAACCTCATCCTGAGAATAATTCTGCATCACTGTCCAAATCGAGGACCAGGTTTCTTGTCCACATTTGCAGTGTGTAAATATGGGAACCCATGTGAGTCTTGGAAAAGAGGGTATGCTCTTTCTCAGGGCCTCCTAGAAAACTCCAGCATACAATTTAATGGGCCCACATTGTGCTATATTCCTGGCCTTGAACCACTAACTGTGTCCTAGGGACAGGATAACACTTATGTAAAAACATGCTCCAAATCTGGAATCAGGTGTGCCTTAGTTTCCACCAAAACATGTGGCCTATTGTGGGAAGGGTGTGGGTTCTAGAATGAGAATCTTGGTGTTTACCAAGAGAAGAGGAAAGAGAAGGAGACAACCATAACCATGGTAGTAAGTAGAGTATAAAATCAGACAATTTACGGCTGTGGTTATTAAAATTCTATGTTGCATTCAGCCTCCAGGGCCACCTCAAAGGATGTGAGGGAATGAGAAATGAGACACTCAGCTCTGACCTGCCCCTAACACACATATCTTCAACCAAAGCAGCGTTGACCAATGGACTATGGGAAATTGTTAGTAACCTATAAAGCACAAGGGACTGGTTTCATGGAAGACAGGTTTTCCACAGCCGTGGGGGTTGGGGGAAGATGTTTTCCGATTAAACTGTTCCATATCAGATCATCGGGCATTAGTTAGGTTCTCATAAGGAGCACGCAACCTAGATCCCTTGCACGTGCAGTTCACAATAGGGTTTGTACTCCTATGAGAATCTAATGCTGCCACTAATCTAACAGGAGGTGGAGCTCAGGTGGTAATGCTCACTTGCCCGCCACTCATCTCCTGCTGTGGGGCCTGGTTCCTAACAGGCCACAGATTGGTACGGGTTCGTGGCCTAGGACTTGGGGACCCTTGCTATAAAGCACTACATAAGTTATTATTATTAATAACAACAATAACAAAACTAGTATAGTCTTAACTGGTTTATATTTGTATCCTATAGACTTTGCTATTTACTTTCTGTTTAACTAAGAAAAGAAAGATAATTTTGTATCTTGCCAAAGTGTAAGGAATGTTGAGTAATGTTCTTCCTTCTAAGCCTATGTCATTCTCTGCTTATAATATATTTGAAAGTACCTTTTCTGTACCTGCAAATGCAGATTGGTTTCTGTTTATTGTTGCAAGAGACACCTTTTATTAAGATGTGAGCAGAGCAGAAATAAAATTATAGAAAGAGTCTTCAGTTTTGACCTTCTTGACTTTGTTGCTAATAAACTGTCAAGATAACACATTACTTTATACAGAACACCTTAAAATATTCAAGACTCTACTGGTCAAATTCCTTAACCAAAGGAAAGATAAATCTATGTATAAACAGGTAGATTACCAATTTGTATTGTGTGTTTCTTCTTATCAGTCGTTGACGTTCAAGGCCACAATAGCTTGACTTTTTTCTGTATGAAAGGTTGACTCAGTGTTTTAGGGTAAGAACTCAGCTCTTTAGTCTCTTGACATTGGAATGTCATTTGAACTATGGAATCTCCCTCTAATGTGCCCTCAATTATTCAGAATGCCTTTAGTCTTACAAATTAACCAAATCCCTTCCACTGCCCTTGCCCAGGGCTCAGGGTAGACCTTTATCAGTTAATGAAATTTGATTTGAAAATTTTGAGGTTTTTATCATTTATGTTTAATTTTAAAACTCTTTTTATTCTTTATCTCAAGAGTGAAAGCTATAGTGAAGAGCTGACTTGCCTCAAAGTCCAACATTATTATTTTAAAACAATAGATTTTATTGAAATTCTAACCAATAGAATAAAAGTGTCCTATCACATGTGGGCTGGCCTTGGATATGCAATTTCTTCATCTAAAGGATTTAATTTAGGAGCCCTTGCCTCCTTCCCCCCTCTTTCTCTTCCTCTGTCTTTTTTTTCTTTCCCTTCTTCATTTCTTCTCCCCTTCCTTCCTTTCCTTCCCACAGCCTCATCTCCCTCCTCAAGTGCTTTAAGACAGAGTTTTGCCCTTCTCGTCTGCACTGATTGGTTTTCTGGACTGCCCTGTAGGTTTCTGGCTGAAATACTTTTGCTCAGGAGATACACTTTTCTATTCTGAATTTCATGATGGATATGACATTGGGGGCAGGTGTGTAACATTCCTTCCCATTCCCTGCACCACAGCCTCAAATCTTAAATCACCCACTCCAACCCTTTGACCTAACCCCCTGCTGTAATTCGTACCAAGGATTCTCCTCAAGCCCTCCCTGATGTCCCGTGCAGGCCATTCCCCATTGGGAAGGTCCTCAGCCTATGTGTCCCTCTCAAAACAGAGCAAATCTCCTCTGCTGGTGTCTGCTTTCCAGCCCAGGAAATCTGGGTATAGATAACTGGAACCTCTTACTTACTGGAGTAATTGGGTTTTACACACCTTTGAGGACTGCCTGGTGTAGCCGGGTTTAGACAGGTGCTGTAAAAGTGGCTTTTACCCCATTCCATGGATGCTTTCACTCCTTAAAGCGCCAAAAGGCCTTTTTCCAAAGATTCAGGGCTGGCTGGGCTTGTCCATCAAATCCTGACTAGGTAAATAGCTTTCCTATGGTTTAATCTCCACCTAGGAGCTTTTGCCTCTGGATTGCCAAGGGCTGCTACACCAACCAGACTCCATGGGCTTCCACAGGGAGCTTGTGGTCAGTTGCCACCTGTGGTGGCTGATGCAGGGCCTCCCGCTTGTGGGCTGACCTGCATTGTGCACTCTGTCTCTGCAGCACAGGGCTCAGCCTGAGGGGCTGGAGGGAGATGCCCATCCTAGGAGTCAGCACAGAGCATGCTATGGCCACCTCTTGTGCCAGCACGTGTCCCCTCTGGGCACTGTTACCCAACTAGGCTTTTTTGCCATTCACGACGAGAACTGGATAAATACCCTGATAGAATTTTTAGTTCCTTTTCTGTCTCAGGCAGAATGTGCAAATTGAACTCAAGAGATTCTGCTTGCTAAACTGATCCCAGGAAGGGCTGTTGACTGTTGTGACACATACAGCTCACCCTCCCAGTGAGCTTGGCTGCTTTTCTGTTAAGGTGCCTCTCTGCCTCTCTGCCTCTCTGCCACTGTCTTGTGTCAATATTTGTAGCGCAGAAAATACTTTCTGTACTCAGACTGTCTGCATTCTGGTCTAGGCTGCTCTGTATGCCTCTGGACAAGTTAACTCAGCTTTCCTGGGCTCCAATTTCCTCAGCTATAAAATTAGAGGTATGTAAGTATCTCCCTCAAAGGGTTCCTAGAAGGTTTAAACAACCTAATGACTATTTAAGTACTTAACCCTGTGCCTGGCACATTATAAATGCTCAATAAACAACTGTAATAATTATTACAATTATACCTGTGTTTGGTTACACTTCTATTCTCTGTCAGTGTTTTCATATTCATTATATGATTTAAACTACTCAGCAATTCTGAGAGGCAGAAATTGTTGTGTCTTTTTTTTAATATATGCAGAAACCAAGGCTCAGGGGCATTAAGTAATTTGTCTGAAGTTAGGAATCTAAAACATGAGAAGCTTGCTCATTTGGACACTGGTCTGTGTGGACTCTAAAGCGTCAGCTCTTCTGACTGTTCCCTGCCTCACAGTTGGATGACCCAGCTCAGTGACGTTTGCAGTGTCCTTCTCAGGCCATTCCCCATTGGGAAGGTCCTCAGCCTGTGCACCCCTCCCAGAAATCCCTTCTTTCAGAATCCCATATTTCTGGGAGTTCTGCCCCAGGCCTACCCAAGTCCCTGTGGCTCCAGGTATGGGACTCCTGAACACTGGTTCCCATCCCCCGTCCCTCATCTTCCAGATGGGAAGCCTTGCCTGATGGCCCCGGGCTATGCATCACTATTACCACCCCTGGGATATGCATCACTGTTTGCCACTTCCTTTTGTTCACATCAGGGGCTTCTGTGCATGCTGTGGTCATACAATAAAAAAGGAAAGCTGGCAGGGGAGACCTTCTAAGCACAGGTCACCACAGATCAGGCCTGGGAAGCCCATGTCCTAAGCATTCAGGAATACCTCATGAGAGGATCTGCCCAGTGAGGGTTCCCATGTTATTTTCTCTTGGTGCAAGCCAAGTACCTTCAAAATGAGCCCAGTTGACAGTTTAGAATAGTCATTTAAAGGTTTTGAAATGTAGGTAAACATGGCAAAGATACCAGGACTTCTATGAGCACATGAAAAATTCAGGTATAACCTTTAAACTGGGATTAACTTATCCTTCTTTCTCCTATGGCTCATATGCTTAGCATATATATGCTTAGCATATATAGTCTGAGGGTGCTAATAGATGTTGCGAAGCTCTGTGAGCCAATGGGAATCCATGGCCAAAATTATGTTTGCAGAGTCCTGGATTAAACATGTTTCTCTGATGGAAGACTCTTCGTAGCCTTAATATAATGTCCACCACTGAAACTCTCTAGAGGGAATATTGCTTGCAGCATTTCCAAACATATTGGACCCTGGAGTTTTTCTTTTTTTCCACAGAGCATCAAACAGAGTAAGTCTTCCAATACACTGAGAGGTAGGAGACTGGGGCTTGGTCCTGATGGCCTCCAGCAGCTGTGTGACCTGAATGGACCATTTACTCTGTACAAGCAGCAACATCTGCAGCCACGTTAATAAACGTGTGAGGCCACTAAATGTGCTTTGATTTCTTCCAAAAATTCATCTTTGGGTTACATTAGAATATCTACTTTTTGCATGTGTTTTCTGGGAGATGGCAGAATGGGAGCAAGGTAAGGAGGGACAGAAAAGGACCTAGGTTGACCATTCTTAAGCAAAGGCAGTCTGATGATCTATTTGATGATCCCACTTTCCTTACTTGGAACTCAGTATGCTTGCGCTTCCCGTTTTCACCACTTGTACCCAGGTTATACCTTTCCTCACCCACATTTCCTTCATACTCCTTTGCCTGTGACTAGTCATCATCAAGTCCTGGTGGTTCAGACTCTAAGATTCATCCTGAAATTAACCTCCTTCTCTCCATTCCCACCACCATCACCCTAGTTCCCACCATCATCATCTCTCAGCCAGACCACTGCAACACTCTCCTAGGTGCTATTCCAATTTCTGTCTTGTCTCTTATAATGGATTCTCTACTCTGAAGTCTGTTTAGAACTCCACCATTGGAAGCCAAGTTTCTGAGATTTCTTTTTCAAATAGAGCTTTTGTAAGTATATTAAGATGGGATACTGGTTGGGAAATAGAAATTGTTTGCCTCCTAGGACTCATTTATCTATTTATTTGAGGAAAATGTTACCAAGTATCTACTGTATGCACAAATCTAGGAGCTGGGCATACAATGATGAACAAGGCAGATGCAGATTTTACTCCCGTGGTGGTTACAATCCAGCACAGTTGTTCTCAGACTTTAGCATGCACCAACTTACTACGATGGATTGAGAAAACAGCAGAAAACAGCCCAACCCTCAGAGTTTCCCAAGTGATCCTGGTACTGCTTGTCTGGGACCACATTTTGAGAATCAGTGGTATAGTGGAAGAGAAAGATATATACAAAGTAAAATCACTGCCAATTTTAATATATGTAATAAAGGAAGAATGAGGGGCTGGAGAGGGATATACTCAAGGTTAGGTGGGCAGGGAAGTTCTCTCTGGAAAAGTGACACTTAGGAAAAAAGTGACACTCTTCCTAAAGGAAGAGTGGGGCTAGCTATGTCTGACAAAGAACAGAAAAATGAGCATGGGCAAAGACTTGGAGGTGGGAACAAGCTTAGTGTATTTGAGAAAGCAAAGAAAACTGGTGTAGCTGGAGCACAGAGAGAGAAAGATGAGGTTCAAGAAAGATGGAGGGATAAGATCATGTTGGGCTTTTGCAGCTTCCATGGTGATTTTATTCTGAAATCAATGGGAAGCTTCTAAAGAAGTTCTAGACTAGCTGTGGAACGGACAATGGATGTGAGAGGGCAAGACAGAAATCAGACACCTGACAGGAGACTGTTGTTATGGCCCGGGTGAGAGAAGGTAATGGCTGATGCTAGGATGATGGCAGTGGGAATGGAAGAAGGAGATGCAGAAGAGGATGGATCTTGGAGGCCAAGTCAATAGGACTTGGTAATGGGATGTGGGCAGAGAGTGTGAGGGAGAAAGTGCAGGGTGAAAATGGCTCCCAAAATGATTCCGTTAAATAAAACACGGCAGTGTGATTTGTTTTAAGAAAAAAAACCTACTCAGGCAGATGTAGCCTTTAAGTAGCTGTACTTGGCCTAAAGCGTGCACTGGATGCCCCAGAGAGGGTTCCTGGTCCCGTTTTCTGTTTGTAGACTAGCTCTTGAACTCTCAGACGACAGCCACTCCCCACACCTCCTCACATCACTCTCAGTTCTGCTAGTTAACGTGTTGCTCACCTTCCTGTCTTACAATTATGTGGATAACTCCTTATCATACATTCTCAAGAATTTGCCTGGCATGTGAAAGAGTAGACATAAAAATCAACTGGTGAGTGGCCAGGCGCAGTGACTCACACCTGTAATCCTAGCACTTTGGGAGGCTGAGGTGGGTAGATCACCGGAGGTCAGGAGTTGGAGACCAGCCTGACCAATATGGTGAAACCCCATCTCTACTAAAAATACAAAAAAATTAGTTGGGCATGGTGGCATGTGCCTGTAATCCCAGCTACTCAGGAGAATTGCTTGAACCCAGGAGGCAGAGGTTACAGTGAGCCGAGATCATGCCACTGCACTCCAACCTGGGTGACAGAGCAGGACGCTGCTAATAAAACAAAACAAAACAAAACAAAAACAGAAACAAACAAAAAACTGGAAAACCTGATAAACGTGCATATCCCCAGGTGCTGTCCCTAGGGATGTGTGTCTGGGTGGAGCTCAGGTGTCTGAGTTTTAACTGGGCATTGAATGATGCTGATGCTGGTGAGCAAAGCACCTTTATATCTCACCAACCAAAGTGTGATCCCTGGAATGAACAGCAACATCAGCATCACTTGCAAACTTAACTAGCAATGCAGACTCTCAGGCCCACCTCCAACTTTCAAAATCAGAATCTGCAGTTTAACAAGACCCGAGTTCAGTTGCACAGTAAATTTGAGAAGCCCTGCTCTAGGTGGTGCAGCAAAACTGACCTCCATTGTCTCTCATGATGAATTTTGGAGAAGTCAAGGGCCTGCCTTGGGTCCTTGGGGGTGCTGGGTATTTCTTTCTGTAATTTTGTTCAGTTTTATTTGCATAAACCAGTTCAGGCTCTGCTCCTCCTTTCTCCTGTGCCCTGGGTAGGATGGGCACATCCTTGGGAAACAGAAAGGCCCCAGGGAGAGACTGATGGATTTTTCTTTCTCTGGGCAGTTAGAGAGCACCTGAACATTACTGCTTTTTCTTGCCCCTCAGGAGACCCCTCTGCCTGCTGCAGTTTTATTGCTTTTAAAATTTATTTCATATTCCATTATGTGATTCCACTGTCCTCCCTCTCATTCAGCTGTTGTACATGCTACATTCTAATCTAGGTTCAGAACATTTCATCAGATGGTCTCCGATTAAAATCCAATAAAATTTAAAGCAGGGGAAAGAAAGTCTAGAATAAAGGAGATGCCCTATAACATGCAGGGTCTGAATGCAATTCTGTTTCAAGCCTTCCGAACACATTTTGGGTACCACCTCTGAGGCCTGTATTAAAAATGAAACAAAACAATAAAAACCACTTCCCCCTCCCTCTTGTCAAACAATTTATTTTGTGTCTTTAACCTTAGTGAGTAAATGTTGTCTCTGAGGACCTCAAGTTCTTAGTACATTTATTAAATACTTATTATGTGCTAGTTGTGTATACCAAATATTCTTTCTATTTACATGTCTATCACCAGCCCCCCTCACCAACTATCTATCTATTTGTTATCTGTTTTGTAGCACACCTGCAGTCTCCAGGCCCTTGGAATCAATCTTTTTTAGTTTTTAATTTTTATTTTTGAGACAAAGTCTGGCTCTTTTGCCCAGGCTAGAGTGCAATGGTGCGATCTCAGCTCACTGAAACCTCTGCCTCCTGAGTTCAAGTGATTCTCCTGTCTCAGCCTCCTGAGTAGCTGGAACTACAGGCACATACCACCACACCCAGCTAATTTTTGTATTTTTGGTAGAGACGGGGTTTCACCATGTTGGTCAGGCTGGTCTCGAAGTCCTGACCTCAGGTGATCTGCCCGCCTCCGCCTCCCAAAGTGCTGGGATTACAGGCATGAGCCACCAAGCCCACCCTGAAATCAATCTTTATGTCCCATGCACCATCGTGTTCCCTGACCACCTTCTTTCCTCCCTGTTCTCCTCCTAGCTGTACCTGCTGCATGACTCTGCCTCTGCGGGTGGTGCTTTCTCTGCTTGGCACCGTTTCTCTCCGCTCACAGGCAGCATCACTGCAGCCACTAACACTTAGGGCAAAAACCAGCCAGCAGTAGGGAGTTGAAAGAGCTCTATTCTGTTTATCCACAACGAAGTGCCTATTATGGAAGATAGATTGTCAACCCATTTGCAATAAATGTTTTCTTGTCACATTTCTAAATATATGTAATTAGATGCATCCAACTTATATTTACTCTCTGCCCCTTCATAATTATGTTCCCTCCCATTTTGGGAAGAAGAACGCATCCTCCACATAATTTGCTTTCCTTTGTAATAGCAAAAAATGCTGTACCCAGGCACACTGTGACGTGCACGCTGACACCTTCACTCAGAATCTCCATTATAATTCTCAGCATAAAAATTTTTTGCTTTATGCAGCATTTCTTTTTCTAGGAACTTAAGGAATTGTCATAATTACCAAGGACAAAGCTTGGGCATTGTGGTAGGAGAGGCAGAGTGCAATTAACTTTGTCATTGATTTGGGGATGGTCCCCTTCCCTGGAAAAGTAGGCTAGCACATTCCTCCATCTTGTCTTAACATACATTAAAATGAGAGTGTTAAGGGGTGGGGGTGGCAAGGAGGCGTAAGTGCAGGAATACAGTCATACAATTTACCTGCAATTATTTTCTGTATAGGCTACCAGAGTGGGCGTGAGGGAAGGGAGCTGAGCTAAACCTTAGGTTGGTTGCTTTTGTTGTTTGCTAAACTGGAGGAGGAGAAGACCTGCAGGGAGGTTCTGTATTGTCTGTTATTCAGTTTTAAATATTTCAATTATACTTCTCCATTGGTATGGAAAATTGAGAGTTGGCTATAAAATGCTTGTAAAAAAATAACCATATGTGGAGCAGTTTAATTACTTTAATGAAATGGAGACAAATATTTGTAAGCGAAGAGCATGCTTATAGATAATGCAAGTAGAGTACATGTATTATTCAGCAAATGATTTAATTAGTTTTTAATTAGTAGAAATTATAATTTTTAAGCATATCTTTTATTGGAATGGTTTTTAATAATAAAAAAGCGTGTGGGTATCCTTCGTAGAAAGCCATTTACTGCAAAGTAGGATAACAGATTTGTTGTTTCAACTAGAAAAATTTCAGTTCTATTATAAGCCAATTATAGTTCAACTTGTCTTTGCAATGCTCAATACAGGTTTTCTGTATGTCGTTTGTAGTATGTACACATTCAAATACTTGAAACAACTTGAAGATGCCTTAGTGTCTGGATTCTAACATCTTTTGAAAATCTCTAGGTTTCCATCTATCCATCCATCATTTCATACATTCATCATTCACTCATGCATGCATTTAATATTTATGGCATGCTAGGAATAGTACAAGATATTGGAGATTTAAGGGTTTCTAAGACTCAGGGCTTTTGAAAATTTCAAAATCCAATAGGGGAGACACACACATAAATGAATAATTACAATTAATTTAGTAAATGGCACCCTAAAGCCAAATATCAAGTGGTTTTAAGATAAAAATGAAGACACAACCAATTCTTACCCGGGGCTTCAAAGAGTGCCACCTGGAAGAACTTACTTTCAGGTTCTTGTAAGGCCTTCCAAGCTGTCAGATATGAAGAAGAAAAGCATGCGGATCTGGAAATGCCTGATGTATTTAGGAAACAATCAGGGCTAGAAGGGAGAAGCTAGAGCAAAGTTTTCCAGGGTTGTGAAAGTAATGTACTTTAAATTAATATATCTCTAAGTATTAAAGGAATAATGATCATTATGGAACATTTCAAAAAACAAGTATAAAGAGTGAAATAAAAATCACTTGTCATCTTATATATTGTTCACAGTTTGGTACTTTTTCTTCCTCTGCTACAAACTCACTTTAAAAATGATGAGATTGTGCTCTATAAATAGCTTTGTATTCTACTTCTTTTACTTAGTGCCTTGTAAGCATTTCCCCATGTCATTCCAATTCCTTGTAAATGCAATTTTTAATGACTGTGTAACAGTCCACAATATGCAGGTATGTATGGTCTGTAATTTATTTAAGCAGTTCTCTATCATGGCTTCCATTTATTACTATAAAAAATAATGCTATAATAAACATATTTACACATAAATTTGCCTGCCTTTCTGATGATTTCCTTAGGGTAGTTATCTAGAATTGAGAAATTACTAAGTCAAAGAGTATAAAAATTTAAAGATTTTTAATACGCATTATTTTAGTGTTTTCACAATGGCTGGGGGGCCAATTGCAGTATAAAATATATAAGTGCTGCTGGACAGTAGGGTATTTTTATAATGTTTTCATGGTTTTAATATTTTCAAGCCTGATAGAGACAAAAAGAATATTTCATTGCTGACTAGTTTCCATTACCTCAATTATAATTATTTAACATATTTTTAGCAGGTAGTAGTGATGGGCTCTGTGGTTTTCACAGTCACTTTTATTTGTGTGTTGAAACTGTCTATGTTTTTTCTCTATTTTCCTGTAGCATTTTCATATATTCATTATTGGATTATTTTATTGAAATATAAACTAGAAACAAATATATCAAAAATATTCTTTGAGATGGCTTCCATTCGTCAATGTTCTTAATATTGTTTAACCTGGAGTTCTCAGGATTTCTCAGGTAGTCTTGCTACCATATGCCAATAGGTTTTTCAGTCTTTGCTGTGTGAAAACATCCTTCGTCTGTAAACAGTGAGGGCTAATTTATTATTTTATATATATATATATATATATATATACACACATACACACATGTATGTGTGTATGTATGTATACATATATATGAGTTATAACAATGGAAAAGAGAATGAGTTCTTAAGATGTTCATTAGCTTTATATTGTATTATATCATCGGAATGTTTGCATATTGGCTACTTTGTAAAATCTTGCTTAGAGATTGGGAAGCCCACTTCATGGAGACCTAGATGAAAAAAGGAAAAGGTGATTGAATGTGATTACTGTCACTCATCTGGAGTATAATTGGGGCTATGATTTCCCAAGGAAGAGATGAAGGGACCAGGTCATGTCCTAGGCAGTTGAATATAGCTGCACCTAAGCCAGCCTGTGGTGTATGTGGGGGGTATGTGTGTGTGTGGACATGTCTTCAGTTTGGCTCAGGTCTGTGAAACGGTTCAAGGAGAAGTGATATCTGATGACATCTTAATGTTATCCTGAGTCGAAAATAAAGGAACTTTGTTAAAAATATGTCTGATAGGTATCTGGGCTTTTCAATCACTGCCTATTGATCCCTATTAATTAATCTGGGGGCAAACAAGGATAAGAGAATATTGATCTTTAGGCAAAAATTCTCCTAAATCTTATGATTCTATAATCTATATCAAATAACTTCACCATCAAATTAAAAGGCAAATAATAAACAGGGAAAAATATTTGGAATAACTATTTAATACCCTGAAGAAAAAGTTCTCCATTCTTCTTTTAAGGTATTTAAAAATATATTCTTATCTGTTCATTTTTCCAAACAAGATTTAGAATAATTTGTCAAGCTCTACACCTTTTCCTTCAAAAAAGCCAATACAAAATAATTAGAAATGGCAGAAAAGATTAATATATGAATTTTTTATAGTAAGTATGTTTATTATAGATTTGGTGAATTGTCATTTGAGATCAATGAGATTAATGCTTAATGAACACATGACCCTTCAAATGTCTCATGGTATCACACAAAAATAAGACATCAAGTAAACTATCTCTCAAATGGGACAGGTGAGCACCCCATCCCTGACACAGCTCTCACTAAAAGCATAGTCAAAAAAAAAAAATTGACAAATGCATGTTATTCCAGCATGAACCAGGCCACAGGCCTAATAGAAGATTGCATATAGAACTAGTTTTTGCTAAATGAGGTCCTTTGGCTCGGTCCAAACAGAGGGATGAAAATAATGTCTCTGATATTTGTGGACAGGAGCTCACACAAGAAATTGCAAGCAGATTTTGGACAACTTGGGGATGGGATGAGGTGGTCTGATTTGGATGATATAATTACTTCAACTGCAGTGTGATGAGACCAGCTTGGCAAAAATGTTTTCTATGTAAACATGTTGGCCTTGAAGGACTCAGCGATGACTCAACACATCGGGCATGGCATGAGTCTGGCCCAGTGGTCCAGACAATTGTGGCTGCCTATTTCATGGGGCATTGGTTGCCACGATTCTATTCATTTTTGAACTCTAGCATGTCTTTGCTGAGAAATCAACTGCTTAGAAGTTATTTAGAAGTGAATGGACCATTTACTTGACTGGCTCTTGATCCTAATTCTTTTACCTTTCCGGCATACTCATCTTTATGATATCCTCAATTCCTGAGAAGGCTTTAAAAACTTCTGAGCTTTCTCTGGAAGCTTCACAATTAACTTCACAGTTAATGCTTAATACAAATGAACTTGTTTCCTTGTCTGTGCCATGGGATCAACATATTGTCTGCCTAATTCACAGTGCTGTTTTTATAATAAAATAAAATTACGTATGTGAAAAATGCTACACAAATGTGAGATATTCTCATATCTCAATATTATGTTTTAGCATTCATCAATAAAGATACTCTTGAAATGCACCAGAGGACTGATCTCATTTTGCATTTTGCCCTCTCTGGGACAAAACAATCATGCTCTTTCAAAAGTAGCCTATTTTAGTCAAAATAGCCATCATCACTTTGGTGCTGAAATTCTGGAGCCTTGTGATTTGTAGCCAACATTGTTTTACCTCCCCTGCAAAGGTATACATAGTATGTATATTTAGTATATTTATATAGTATGTATATTTAGTATATTTACATAGTATGTATATTTGGTATATTTACATAGTATGTATATTTAGTGTATTTATATAGTATGTATATTTACTATATTTACATAATATGTATATTTAGTATATATAGCGCTACCTTGTGAGTTCCTGCTCTTCACCACAAGGTGGTGCTAGTGTATCCGATAAGACAGTACTCAGCGAATGAATCAAAAATCCTCTTCTTTTCAGCCCTAATTTATGATCAGGATTTACAACCCGTTTCCGTAACTTTACCTTTCCTAAGCCATCAATTCTGTTTCTCTTTTAAAGATTGTCTTCTCATGAAACTTCTTCTTCTTTTTTTTTTTTTTTTCCGAGGATTAAGTTGGCTTAGTGACAAAATCGCACCTACATTTTGAATTATTGACTGTGGATATCCTCAGGGGTCAGTGCTGGCTTTTCTTCACTGAGATTCTACAAGACCCAGTGTTGGACTTATCTGCAGAATGTCACCGTCGGGGTCTGTTCTTAAATGTGTTGTGACGAATGGTCAAATGGTTGGAGGGTGTGAAGGCATTTTCTGGGCTGCTGAGCTATTGCTCTGTGAAGGAGCTGCAGGCTCCATATCAGAAGACCCGTGTGACTGTGGGCAAGCCACTTGACCTTTCTGAGACTCAGTTCATCATCTCTAAAATGGCAATCATGGTAACAGCAATCTCTTTGGACTCTTATGAAGATTGAGTCCAAGCAATAATGTCTTTTCTCATCTGTAAAATGGTGTAATAATAGTTCCTTCTTAGGGTGGTAGATAGTAAACAAGAGAAAACATACAAAACTCATAAGAAACATACCTGCAACTTAAAGGGTGCTCAGTGAACATTTTAGTGACCATCGTTATCACTAATGTCATCACATGCCAGAGATTCTGTGCGTGGAGCTGGGGTCGAGCTGGAGGAACTCTGAGACTTCTGTTCTTATAGCTCTCCAGAATTGTAGATAACTATTTCCCTGTTAGGCATGAAGCTACTCACCTTACTGCATTTGAAGTCGTAGGAGGTTTTGTCTTTTCATTTTCCTATTCCTTTTTTCTCTTTTTTACTTAAAAGGAGAATAAATTATTTCCAAGTCAGCTTCCCTCCTTTTAAAGGATGTGAATTTCAGCTGTAAAAACACCTGAATAAGAGGGCAGGGGACCTAGTTTTTCTCCTAGCAGTGTTGTCAGGGAGCCTTGTGAGGTTAGAGAGCGCTGGCCTGGAGGCCAGGGGACTCCAGATCTAGAGACTTGGAAATAAAATTTCTTGTAAATTTAATGACTAGCATTCTCTGATTTGATGATTATTCAAAATGATAATGGTAATATTTTTTACTCCTATAAGATAGGAATGTTATAGAGCTTAAAACGAACATGCAAGATGTGAATGATAATATTGAGGTTCCAGATGTCAGTGCTACAGACAGAGGTTATTGGTATTTGATAGTAGGTGTGTGCTGGGTGAGAGAGGTCATGCTTTGTGAATGCTGATTGAACAAAATATGATTGACCCGGCAGTTTCCATGATAAAATCATGAAGTGAGGGCTTTGCGTGTTCTCTCTTTCTCTCTCACTCATACACACATATACACCCTCCACACCCTAGTTTCAGTTTAAAATATAGGACAATTATTTGCCCCAGTGGAATTGAAAATGAAACAAACACTAAAATATAGGTCATTACTGACTGTGTTTGGGATACCTAGTAATTTTGCCCTTGGAGGAACATGAACATTATTTTCTAGGGCAGGGATCAGCCCATGGCCTCTCCTTAAGAAATCTAGTGGTACAAAATCTGCCTAAACCCGAATAGGTATGAGGCATGGAAGAAGGCAAAGAGCAGATAATTAAAAAAAAGGAAAGAAAGTGGGAATGAGAGAAAAAGAAGAGGAAGGGAGAGAAAGGACAAAGACAGAGTGGTACATTGTTTCGAGTGAAGACAGTTACCAGCTGTGTTCAGGTGTCGGGTAGAGGAAAGACTAGAAGCTTGGGAGTTAGGAGAACCGGGGCAGGAATCTCAGTTGTGCTTCCTGGTGACCCTGTGGCCCTCAGCAATTTACTTAACCGTCATGGTGATCAGTTCCCTTAATTGTAAGGTGGGGTTAATAATATCAATCTTTGCATGGTCGTAGCAAGTTAGCAGGGCACAACACCCTAGTACTAATTTGTGGGTGTGTGTGAGTGCCTGTGTGCTCTTACCCAGGGATCTGGTGGTCTCCCACTGTGAGGAAAGCAGTAGTAGGCTTCCATTATGTTGCTCAGTGTCCTCTTTCCCATTGCCAGCTGTTCTCCATCTTATTTCCAACATGGAAAAGTAATCCTGGGAGCTGGGAGTGATGGCAGCTTTGGGGATTACAGAAAAGCATCCCAAGGAGAACGTACAGGTGAATCCAAACAAGAGGGAGGTACATGCTTGCCTTACTCGTCTGGAGAGTGTCCCTTCAAAGCCCAGCTCTGCTGAAGCTTAGGCGAATTGCTATGTGTTGTTGTCATATGCAAAGACTTCCCTTGAGAGCATCCGTTCTTGTCAAAATGTGCAAAACATACAGTCCAAAAACAATAGTCTCCAGACTCCCTTTCAAGCTAATTTTGAACATAAAATTAACACTACCTGGGATTAATTTTTCAGGCAGACATGACTAGACCTAGTCGTGCCGTTAGTCTTTGATGTAGTTTGAACCTTTGTCCCCTCCAGTTCTCATGTTGAAATGTGATCCTCAGTGTTGGGTAGGGCCTGGTGGGAGGTGTCTGGGTCATGGAGGTGGATCCCTCCTGAATGGCTTGGTGCATCCCCTTGGTAATTAGTGAGTTCTCAATTAGTTCATGTGAGAATTGATTGTTTAAAAAGAGTGTGGCACTTCCCTTTTCTCTCTTGCTCCCTCTCCTGCCATGTGACATGCCTGCTCCCTGTTTACCCTTCACCATGAATAAAAGCTTCCTGAGGCCTCACCAGAAGCCAAGCAGATGCTGGTGCCATGCTTGCACAGCTTGCAGAAACATGAGCCAAGTAAACCGCTTTTCTTTATAAGCTACTTAGTCTCAGGTATTTCTTTATAATAATGCAAAATGGACTAATACAGTCTCCATCTCACCATTCAAACAATAAGGGTATATTGGAGAATATTAAATATTTTGCTGAAATTAAGGCATACTATGTTTGCAACTTCCCTAAAGTTCTTTAGCTTAGTGAGTAATTCTTATTTTTGCTTTTATTTTTAAAATTATTTGGTCTGCGGATGAACAGCCTAGTAAGTAATTCTAACAAATACATTGTGTCTTGAATATTTTGAAATCATTTTTCATAAAATATGCACTAAATTTTCTTAGCGTTGATAAGTAATGTGTTGTTCTATAGTTTAGTAGAACCATTCTTTTTCTTCCTTTTAAAAACTTGAGTTATTCCATATTCAGTCTTCTTATACATTGTCTGTTCTTTGAGATTTTATCATACTAGCAGAGTAGCTCTGAAAAACAGATGCAAATTCCTTTAGCACCTGAGATATAATGAGTCTGGATTCTGCTGCAAGCTTTTTTCCTTTTAAAAATACAATAGTAATTCTTTATTAGAATAGGAATAACATTAGCTAAATTTAAAGTTTATCTTAAAAATTTTAAAGTACTTCCAGATGCATTATCTTGCATGATCCTACAACCACTTGTGAGATTTGTTGTAGCACTGGTGTTATTCTTTATTTTAAAGACAAGGAAACAGACTCAGGGAGGCTGGATAACTTGCTCACAAATTACACTGTGACCAGTTGGCAGAACCTGGTTCTGCCAACTATGGATCTCTGACTTGACTTTTGAATGTCTGGTTATATATGTGTTTTACTGTATGTCTGTTGGTTTCAAAAGAAACTAATCTACACGTAGATAAGAATACACACATAACACCCAGACACACAGACCCAGACACACACACACACACACACACACACACACACACACACACAGAGTGTTGTCCAATAGATTATTCTGTGATGATGGAAGTTGTTCTATGTCTGTACTATTCAGTTATGATAGCCATTAGCCACATGTAACTATAAAACACTTAAAATGTGGCCAGTGTGACTGAGAAATTGATTCCTCATTTATTTAGTTTTAATTGAAATATCGACATGTTAAAGAAGTCCTTGCCCAGGAGTAAGTGGGTCAAGGCTCCTTACCCACAAGTCCTTTCCCCAGAGTTAGGGCAACAGATAAGTCCTCCCTCTGGGGGAAGGGAAGGAGAACAATAAAGGGGATACCCCTGACTGCCCTGATTATCAACCCCAAGGAGACTGTTTTAAACCACAAGTGATTGCTTGCTGGCTTTACAGGGGCAGGGAAATGGAAATGGGGGCTCGAGAGTATGGGGAATTAAGCTCCATTTCTGCACATCTGAGTCATAATGTACAAATTTTATCAGCACCACGCTCTAACCAACTGAACTAACCGGCTGCCTTAATGTGCAAATTTTAAATTCACTGCATGAGCAAACCTCAGGCCCTTTGGGGCTTTTTCCCTGCTGAATTGTTCTTATAGGGTTGTGCAGTCCTGTGTATGAGTCTTTGGTTATGTGCTCCGCTGCTTTCTAATTCTGCACATCTCAAAGTGTGGATCTCATCAGGGAGTTCTCCATATAAGCAATTGGATTCATTGAAACTGCTTAGAAAGAACAGAAGGCTTCCTGACCACCGTCAGCGTCCCACAGCCCGGGGCCCTACAAGGAAGCAGATGTGGTGTAAAGAGCATGGGCTCTGACACCAGCCTGCCTAGGTTCACATCCCTGCTGTGCCATTTATTAGCTGCATGACCTTGGGCAATCACTGAAGGGCTCTGTGCCTCCATTTCCTCATCTGTAAAATGGAGTTGATTAATCATAGTGCCCACCTCATAGGGTGAATATATTTAATAGTACCCAGCACAGTGAATACCATATCAGTATTTATTGTTGATATGGTTGTTTTAGGTTCAGCTCCACTTTGGTTTCAAGGGCCAATTGTGTTTCTAGGAAAGGCGTGGTGATGTAAGGAACACTGTCTTTTCTTTCAGCAATTGTGCTATGAGAGCTTTACTGCAAGACCTGACCTACACAACAGGATGATTACCTAGTTCCTAGAGCCTTATCCTGGGTGCTCAGACCCCATGAGGCAGTCTCTAGCTACAGCGAGACTTTTTCAGGGCTGTCCTCTGTGCCACTGCTGGTGGCTCATGCCAAACTCATACGATGCTTAAGCAACCTGCATACACTTCTGCTGTTGAATTCTAAAAGCTTGGTCCACCTGCCCCACTCTGGTGGGTTTGTCCATTTTCCAGGTTCCAACATCCTGGTTGTCTGCCCACTCTGGCCTCCCAGCATGTTTCCTTTTTATTTTAAACAGGCATTATTTGGGGGGTCTCCAATGCACCAGACACTGTGCCAGATGCTAGAGACACAGATTTTCATAATTTTTGGAGTCTCCAAAAATTGTTGCTAATTTGCGCTCTAAAGGATGAAGCACAGAGTGTTACCACTATCTTGGATAGCTACTTTACCTTTAGAGAGACACACCTCAATGGCCATCGGTGGGAAGGAAAAAGGAAGCTAAAATTCAAAAAGCTGACATTACCAGGATTTCTGTCTCTTAGTTCACCTTTGTCCTGCTTCCTGACTCCATCTACCTGCCCTATGCAAATGATGGTGTGCAGTCAGGATGAGATGAATGGAATCCCTAATTTTATCTATAGCAGTCCATGGGAATGGTACGGTGTATTGTTACTCCCCGATTTTGAAATGTGTATGTAAAATCTTGAATTTATACATTAGATTCTTGTTTCAGATCTATGACTCTGCTTGTTCCTGGTCTAATCAGTTATTCAATAAAAATGTATAGAATCATGAAGACACACACTCACAAATTTGCCTTTTTGGTTTATTTGCTTTCTCAAATATAAGCAGTTTAACCTGGGCATTATTTACCAGTTACTGTCTTTGAGGAAAGAGATGTAAGTTAGAAAAATTTATTGGCTCAGGAAGTTCAGTCCAAGCTGGAGGAACCCAAGAGGGCAGTGGTGGAAGCTTCAAGGTTGGAAGGTGACTGTGGGTGAACGAAAATGTCAACTCTACTGAATATTACACTATTAAGACATGCCAATACTTGGAACAGAGTAGAGAAACAAACAGAAGGAATAAAAACAAAAGGAAAAAACCAACACTGCTTGTTAATATGTATATTTTACAAGGCATCTTTGAAGATGAAGCTACTGCTTACATTGCTTTACTCCAATTCACTGAGTTTTACAAGACCACAGGGGGATGTGTTCCAGTTTGAACAAGCTGAAAATGTCTTAAAGCTGACAGAATAATGAGTATTTTTTCTTTGTTTAATATTTTTGATCCAGATCGGATAACTGTGGTTTCTGTCATTTCTATCCAATATGCCTTTTTTTCAGCTATGTTTCTTTGACTGTGGTTTCTGTCATTTCTATCCAATAGCTATTTTCAGCTATGTTTATTTGACTTACTAGAACATTTAATTTCTTGCATGTTTAAGAGAAAGCCAAATAAAGGCAATTATTTCAAGTTATTATTAAAAATTTCCAAAATTATGCATTGAATATTTGTTTCATGGGCTAGCTAGTTGATGTTAAAACTGATGGTTTTGATGGAATATTTTTTTCTCATTCTTTTTTACTTTGTTCTAGCTGTATTTCTATTCTGGATTTGAAGATTAAACTGTCACTGATGTTTCGTCTTCCACACCTGGATAACCAGAAAGGGACAGAGGGAAAACTTTTCAGGATAAAGGTGTATCTAGATTAGTCCATTTGGGATTAGATTTGAAATAGGTAGCTGATATGGTTTGACTCTGTGTCCCCGTCAAATTTCATCTTGAATAGCTCCCCACCTGCCAAGGGAAGGACCTGGAGGGAGGTGACTGTATCATGGGGGCAGTTCTCTCATGTGGTTCTCATAGTGAGGGAATTCTCACAAGATCTGAAATCTAATGGTTTTAATAGTGGCAGTTTCCCCTGCGCTTTTTCTCTCTCCTGGGCCTTGTGAAGAAGGTCCTGCTTCCTCTTCTCCTTCAGCCATGATTGTAAGTTTCCCGAGGCCTTCCCAGCCATGCAGAGCTGTGAGTCAGTTAAATCTCTTTTGATATAAATTACCCAGTCTCAGGTATTATCTTTATAGCATTATAGCAGTGTGAAAACAGACTAATAGAGTAACAGAGTGAACACATGGAAAATGATTTTCTTGTTTTTGCTGGCCCTGAGATGACCGATTTTCAGAGAGAAGTTTATTGATAGCATATTTGTTATTGTTATTCAATGTTACAATTTATTAATTTTCTAATGTATGCTATGGAAATGAGGTTCAGAGAAGTGAGGTAATTTGTCTGAGGTCACTCAGCTGCTGTGAAAACCAAGCTTTGTTTCCAAAATCTGTTCTTGTTTCACAATGCACTTTTCTGTTTTTAAACTTGGGGACTTTATATCAGAAATCCCCTAAAGGCCTAGATATTTTTGCCTTCCAGGTACTAGTGATTGTGATGATCATGGTTATAGTACTATTCTGGACTGAATGTTTGTTTCCCCAAAATGTATATATTGAAATTACTGCTTGTCCCTAGTCTAATCAGTTAATAAAAACGTACAGAAAGAGTCATGAAGACACACACCAACAAACATGCCTTTTTGGTTTATTTGCTTTTTCAAATATAAGCCATTTAACTTGGGCATGATTTATCAGGTACTGCCTTTGAGAGGAAAAAGATATGATGGTATTAGGAGGTAGGTCTTTGGGAGGTATTAGGTCTTGAGGGTGGAGTTTTGTTCTGTTTTGTTTTGGTTTTGAGAAAGTGACATGGTTTGACTGTGTCCCCACCCAAATCTCATCTTGAATTGCAGCTCCCATAACTCCCACGTGTTATGGGAGGGACCCAGTGGGAGATAATGGAATCATGAAGGTAGTTTCCCTCATACTGTTCTTGTGATAGTGAATAAGTCTTATGAGATCTGACGGTTTTATAAGGGGAAATCCCTTTTTCTTGGTTCTCATTCTCTTTCATGCCTGCCACCATGTAAGACGTGCCTTTCGCCTTCTCCATGATTGTGAGGCCTCCCAAGCCATGTGGAACTGTGAGTTCGTTAAACCCTTTTTCTTTATCAATCACCCAGTTTCAGGTATGTTTTTATCAGCAGTGTGATAACGGGCTAATACAAACAAGTTCTGTCTCTGTCACCCAGGCTGTAGTGCAGTGGAACCATCATAGCTCACTACAACCTCCGCCTCCCAGGCTCAAGCCAGTCTCTGACCTCAGCCTTCCGAGTAGCTGGGACTACAGGCACGTACCACCATGCCTGGATAATTTTTGTATTTTTTACAGAGATGGGGTTTCACCATGTTGCCCCGGTTGGTCTCAAACTCTTGAGCTCAAGCGATCTGCCCACCTCAGCCTCCCAAAATATTGGGACTACAGACAAGAGCCACTGTGCTTGGCCTTGGGTGGAGCTTTGATGAATGAGAATAGTACCCTAAAAAAGGACCCATAAGAGCTCTATACAGCCCTCTTTCCTCCAAGTAAGGATACAGTGAGAACTCAGCAGCCTGCAACCCAAAGCGGCCCCTCACCAGAACTCACCAGAATCTGACCATGCTGGAACCCTGATGGCGGGTGCTCCAGCCTCCGGGGTTGTGAGGAGTACATTTCTGTTGTTTATAAGTCACCTAGTTTATGGTACTTTCTTGTAGAAGTCCTAAGTGACCAAGACAAGTGCTATTTTGCCCTTCTTTGTAATTTACAGAGAAGTTAATCTGCCTTACTTCATTTTTATTGGGCAGGAGTATATGATTCAATTTTACAGATGAGGACAGAGAAGCTAGAATATATTCTAGAATCTGTTGTCTTTCCCATCTCTCTGGGTGCAAGAACCCATGTGCCAGACCTTGTACCTTATATCTGCCTAGGAGCATCAAACCAGGAGAGAGGCAAGAGGGTCTCTTCCCTAGGCCAGCCTCTCACCTGCATCCTCTGGAGCTTCCTGTCTCATTTGGCTTCTCTGTCCCTGCTATTGCTCTCTGCTGATATTGCTTGTCTGTGAGTCAAGACCTATTGCAGCTCTGCTGATTGCATCCTGTGTATGCATCAATATTCCACACTCGTCAAGTGTCAAGTCTTCATTCCTATCCTTCCCATCTCGTTAGGCTTCATTCTGTTTCCTTTATCATTGTTTGCCGGTTGCAACAGCAGCTCGCAACCAGCTGCACTCTGTGGCATTTCAGGGGCGTGATGAGGTAGATTGGGAGGAAAAGAAAACTAACTCGAAGACTGGGACTCTGGTCTTAGTGGCTGTGTAGTCCCGAGAGTTCTTTTTTTTCTCTCTGTGCCCCATTCTTTTATTGTTGCAATAGGGTCACTGAGTTTCTTCCTCGTACTAATATGCTCTGGCTGAAATGTGATGTTTGTGGAAGATTAGAGACTCACCTCCTCAACTTTCTGGATATGCTTATTTTGTTGCTTAGAACAGGTAACGCTAAGGATAGTCAGGAACTTTATATTTTATTTTATTTTTCTGACAGAAAAGAGAAAACTTGCATTTCTCTAAAATATTGACACACCCAAGGGATGCTGCACTTATCTGTGTTGCCATCTGCCCTCGATGGAAGACAACAGAAATGAGAAGTTCCCAAAATGCAGTGCAGTGTGCCAGTGCCTAAAGCAAGAGTTAAATGCAAAACACCCTACAAAGCCAATTCCACAAGCTCAAACTTGGTTGCGAAGACAAAAAAGCTAGGAGAAAGGGCCAACTCTAGGGGGAATTTTATTACCTTTTTTTTTCCTTTTCAAATGTAAAAGCTCTGAAAAGCAGAGTTCTATTTTTCACCTAGAGGATAGCAGAAAGACTGGACAATAAACCCTTTGGGTGTTATAAACTTGTAAATATGGCACAAAAATTCTGTATAAAATGTTGACAGTTTTTCCTTGAGGTTGCAATCCTGATTTGAATTTTTGTCACCCATTCTCCACTCTCTACTGTCATTCTTGTGAAAGAGGGTAGGAATGCCCTATTTTCTCAAACTTTTGCCTTATATATGTTTACAGCTTTTCCCCTGGAATCCCAATGTCAACACTTTTACACTTTTTAAAAAATTCTATTTTATAATTTTTTATTTCCATAGTTTTTTGGGGAACAGGTATTCAGTTACATGAGTAAGTTCTTTAGTGGTGATGTCTTAGAGATTTGTGCACCCATCACACGAGCAGTACGCACTGAACCCAATTTGTAGTCTTTTGTTATCCCTCATGCCCCCATCCTTTCCCTCAAGTCTCCAACATCCATTGTATTATTCTTCTGCCTTTACATCCTCCCACTTATGAGTGAGAACATACAATGTTCGTCTTTCCATTCTTGAGCTCTTCACTTAAAATAGTAGTCTCCAGTTCCACCCAGGTTGCTGTGAATGCCATTGATTCATGCCTCTTCCTGGCTGAGTAGTATTCTATTGTATGTTTATGTTCCACAATTTCTTTATCCACTCATTGACTGATGGGCATTTGGGCTGATTCCATATTTTGCAATTGTGAATTGTGGTGCTATAAACATGCACGTGCAACTATATTTTTAGTATATATACTTGCACATGAATGCTTATACTTTTCCTCTGGGTAAATACCCAGTAGTAGGACTTCAAATGGTAGTTCTACTTTTAGTTCTTTAAGGAATCTCCACACTGTTTTCCATAGTGGTTGTACTAGTTTACATTATACCAGCAGTGCAGAAGTGTTCCCTTTTCAATGCATCCATGCCAACATCTATTGTTTTTTGGTTTTTTAATTGTGGCCATTCTTGCATGAGTAAGGTGGTATAGCATTGTGGTTTTGATTTGCATTTCCCTGATCATTAGTGACTCAACACTATTTCTTGTTTGCTTCTTGCTGGGTTCCCTTGTGTCTCTACCACTAAGTTCTAACCTGCTCCCATCATCATCCTCCCAGAGACAAATGTATGCACCTGGAACTAGCCCCAAAGTCACCTCTCATTTAGAAAGACAAGGGGTTAACTTTATTGTTATTAATACTTCAAAGGTCTCCTGAATGTCTCCCGTAGTAGAATCACATGTATCAATCTATTAATTATATCAAATAGGGAATAGCTCCTTTCTCTTTATGGAGTATTGGAATCTCAGAGAATCCAAAGAATAAATAATGGTTGAAGGAGAGGAAATACTGAGATACTAATAACTGTTTTTGAACAAATGAATAAAAGAGATCTCTTTATATTTTTCTTTCTTCCAGAATAATTTCAGGCAGTTTTCAATAAGGTTTATATATACAATGTTTGTGTCTTTTCAACTTGCGTAGTGCAGTGCTCCTAATGGCAGAGGAGAATAGGTGGGCAATGTTCTCAGGAGGCTTTGAGGGAAGAACCCAGAATGATCAAAATTTGCCTTCCAATTCACAATGTTTGTATGAATATTAAGAAGTTTTAAATTACCTAGCTTTGAATACATTGGAGTTGTCAGATATATGAGCAACCTTTAACCCGTGGCTTCCTGGATGCCACAGCACACCATGGCATAACCTGGGGACACGAGTACTTCATTGTGAGAGGCGTGGCCACAGAACTTTCAAATAGATATAAAAGGCAGGAGTCAGACACTTTAAAAAAGGGAGACAAAATTCCTAAAGACAAAATTAACCTCTGAGCTCCCAACCAGCAAAGACAAAACATAAATTGTCAAATTATGCCTAAATAAATCAAGCCTAAGACTTTGGGGGCAAATTTATTTTCTCTTTTGTTGAAGCATAATCACAGAAAATTGTTGTTGAGTCGCTCAGTATAGATTTTCTAGTACTCTTTATAATCAGTAGCTCTGAATATCTGTTGACTATCTGTCTGCTTTTTGACCCAGGTATGACAAGTTGGCTGTTCACTTTCATTTTTCTGAGTATGTTCTGGTAGTTTTCATGCCTTCCTACACATTAGAATCACCTGGAGAGTTAAGAAAAATTAAACATCTAGGGTGCACCTGGTGTCAATTAAATCAGAATCTCTGGAGGTAGGAGAGGAATTAGGAACCAGCCATCAGCATTTTTTTAAAAAAAGTTTTATAGGAGATTACAATACGCAGCCAAATTTGAGATCCAGTGTTACAGACCAGTGGTTCTCAAACTTGAGCATATATAAAGAATCACCTGGAAGCCTTGTTGAACTACAGATCCTGGGTTCTACCTTCCAGATTTTCTGGAGGCTTGAGACTGCTCTCAAGAATTTATAGTTCTCACAAGTTCCCAGGTGATGCCGATGTTACTGACCTGGGGATTATGGTTGGAGAAACATCGTTTTAGAGTTTCACATATGTTAATACTACCAGAATGGGTGTGATAGAAATATTCAGGTTATAAAGATGAATATGGGTTAGTCGGTAAAACCAGGAGGTGTAACAGGGATTGGGAAAGATTTGTATAGCCATGCTCTTCTGCTGCAATGGCCATATTTAAATTTAATTGACAACATGTTTGGTTTCTGTTGGATTTAGTCCAGGTCTTGGACACTCAGTGTATTTCCTATGGGTTAAAGCTGTTTCATAAATTCAACTGAAGAAAAACCTTGGTCTAATTCTTGTTACTTAGCACAGGTGTCCTGTGAGATGTTATGGTGCCCGTGAATGTTGCCTCGTTACACTATCTGTTTGTCAGCTACAGTGGATGTGATGGAAGCCTTCAAAAGAGTGATAAATGTCCTTTCTCTAGGACTACAACTTTTTCTTTATTGGGCTTAATGGTTCCCAGCCAGTCTGGCCAGCTCCTGTTTCCACTTAGTGCATAGTTTCTTTTTTTTCTTCTATTATAAATATTATCTGCACAATTCTCTTAGCTTTACTAGTCCCATTAAAGTGTCATTAGGTTTCCCATTAGCAGCTACTGTTGATGGTTTCCCGTAGAGGCCTCAGCATGGGCCCTCTTGCTATGAATTTGAGCTGGGGGAGAACAAGAGAAGAGGGAAGTGTGGCGACTCCACTAATACTACCTTCCAACTTCAAAACACCAACACTAGGCTGGAACCAGTCTTCATTTGTCAGGCAAGGTTGGGGGCAGGTAAAACAAAATTTGTGTATTTGTTCCCCAGTACCCAAACAGCAACTTTTGTTTAATTTATTTGCTTTTTTTGGTATTTTTAAAATATAAAAACAAATCAACAAAGTATCCAGTTCAACTTGAGTCACTTTTTATATCCCCTACCTTCTGTCAGTTACCAATACTTCATACAGTTTTCAGTCGGCTGCCACTCTACCTGCAGTACTAGGTCTCTGATTAATTAAACTGACTCAGGTATGGAGGACTAGATGGCCCATCTATGAGAGACAGAGTCCCAGAACCAATGGGACATTTCTTTTACTCAATTTTGCTCTTCTTATAAAAAATAATCTTTCGTATGAAATTCCCCATTATGTGTAATTCATTAAACACGCTGTGAAAAATACATACAATCAGTAAAATTTAAAGACACATGAAACCTAGATACAGCTATAAAACTTGCTTATTAACTGCTTATATTGATTAATATTAGTCCTTTTAAAAGTCCATAACTTTAAATAAACAGTGTTATCACTTTAGAATTTGAAATCAGAAGTCCCTTTAAATGGCCCTTTCCCAGCCTGCGGGTGTCTTCAGTTTTTCTTTACCAAGACAATTATCAAGGCTTAACCTGTCCATAGCTAAGAAACAAAGTCATCTTCTGGAAGTCTTAGCTTCCTTTTTCTCAGATGCCCACCTTTTCTTTCTCACAGTTTGCAGGAAAAAAGTTCCAAATTACACATACTAGCTCCGTTTACCTGCTCTACTTCACCATGATTGTGCTTTTCTGATTAGGAGAAAATTTGCTTTCTTTGACTGCTTCTTAGATTTATCTCTCTGCCCTTTCCAGCTGGATAAGAGAGTCCTAATTTACACTGAATACATACACTTAGTCATTATTACTAAATGTTACAACTTTTTGTTGAGAATCTCCTGGAACTCTTCTGTCTGGCTTTTGGTACAGCCTCGTTTCCTTTAAGGGTCTTCACTGAAGTTTGAACCTATCATTCAGTATGATCATTCAGTTAGGATTGGGAATGAATTTTTTCCACTAGGAGAGGTGGTTTTCTGGCCTCTGGACCCACTGAATGGAGATCACAGGGATCTGGAAGGTTGAAAGTGATGCATTTGCTAGAGGGAGCAAGGCAGTGCCATACTTCCATGTAGTTTGCATTGGCAAGCTGTTCAACCCTCCAAGAAAATTATGTGTAGACCCAAAGGAAGCTTTTTAAAAGCTGACCTCCACTTACCAAGCTTTCTGGAATAACAAAGCTTGTTCTTTCCTCTCTTTAAATGGGGCACTGTGAAAAACATGGCTGTGCTGCAGCCAAGCAGGCATAGGGCAGCAGGTATGACCGAGGTAAACAGCCTAAATGACTCAGCAGGATTGGGGTGCAAGTGCACAGTCCCATGTCTTATATAATCATAGCCATGTAGACATAACATAGAGAATCTCACCATCTGGCTCTCAGCCACGATTGTCTGTGTAGCGTATAAATGTAACACTGACCCTGTGAAGGGACTGCTAAATAGAGCCACCTCTCATTTATCTGCTGTCTCTTGAGTGTTCTTCTAGCTCCTTGCCCCACATCCACCCTCTCCCCTCAGGCCAGCTGGGGCTGGACCCCAACTCTGGGCATGAAATTACTAGAGTTCATGCCTTTACTTTCTAGAAAACTCTGTTCTGAACCATGCTGGCCTGAGTGTAGAGAGGGAGCAATAAGATAAACTTGCAAGTTGGAATTAGAGTGAAAAGGCAGCTCCCACCACGCAGAAGTCATGGATACCATAAGTCCTCTTGTGCAAAAAGGGGTAACATCCCTCTCCACTCCCCAAGTCCCGAATGTTACCATTACATGTTTTCTGAATTGATGTTTATCCTCTGCTGTATACATTTTAATATGTTATTCCAGCATTTCTTTTCTTACAAGAAATGTTTCTTGAAAAGTCTTCAAAGAGTGCATTGGAAGTGCCAAACTGTCTGTCTATAGTGCCGCAGAACAATCTGAGGATTTTTGAGGAATAGAAGGTACAATGTGTCTTATCACAAAATGCCAGCCCCAGCAGATGGTGCCTCCTACAGGGAGTAACAAAATCAAATGACAGCGCCAGAATGCCTTACAACTTAAGAAGCATGGCACAAAGGATACTGGCATCATAATTTGTACTATTACCAAAAAGACTAAAAAGTCCCTATTCACCCTTGAAAAACTCTTCATCTGACTTGCAAAGTACTGATGTAACCAGACCACATAGCCAGGAGATCATTGGCTCCAGGAAGGTAAGAACTTCGTCTACTTACTGCTGTACCCCCTGCACCAAGAATGGTAGCTACTCAGAAAGTATGTGCTAAATAATGAATTAATGAACTAAAGTAACTTACACGCAATGGAGAAAAAACAAACAAGCACAGGATTTCAGAAGTAAATTTCAATGTCAGACAAACTGGCCCAAGAGCATATTACCAGGTGAGGGGTTATGAGACTTAGGTGTCTAGACAAGAGAAGTCAAAAAAATCCCCCACCCCCTTTTCCACTCGCACGTGTGTGTGTGTGTGTGTGTGTGTGTGTGTGTGTGCGTATGTGCCATTATTCCAGAGACACAGCTCCTAAATGAGACAAGGACATAATTCATCCCCCTGCACAGGGGACTAGGAGGTAATATGACCCAGGTACATTATTAATTGCTTTGTTTGTGAGCTCATAACCATGTAATTGTTTTAACGACTAGCAGGTGGGAAAGAGGACCTCAAACTCTTGTAAGTGGGGAGATTAGTGAACCTAAATGAATCAGAACAGGGTTCTGGGTAAGGCCACAGAAAAGTTACTTTGAAAACAAATGAGAAAGATGGCTCACTGGTAATTGAAAAGTGAGAGAAAGCAGCATTGGGTTCAATTCAAGCAAGTCAAAAGTAAGAATTCCTTACTGGGAAGATTATCTTCTTGTGTTCCACGGTCAGCGAGAGCTTAGGCTATCACAGGTGCTGCGAACCTAATACCTTTTTGCAGCATTTCCAACTGTGGAATGCACACCTGAGAAACAGTTCAGCTGGTACAACCAAGATCTGGAAAGGAACTGGCTTTCTCTGTGGCCTCAACACTGCTCCTCTGATTCCAATGAATAATGAACATATTTTCCTCATATATACCCATTTCCTGACTTAGGATGGTTTGACTTATTTTTCCACTTTCTGATGAGCTTATCAGCACTTAACCCCATCTTAAGTCAAGGAGTTTCTTACAAAATATGATGAGGTTATAGTCTTCACTGAATGTATATTGCTTTCTACACCACCATAAATTTGAAAAATCAAAAGTCAACCATTGTACATCAAGAGCTGTCTGCTGTGTTGCCAGCATTAAACGCATTTTTGACTTATCATATTTTCAAACAAGTTCCTTGGGATGTCACTTCTTCTTAAGTCAAGGAGCTTCTGTCTACATCCCCTTCGCAGTTACTTCTTTCCTCTAATTCTAGGAGAACCTAAGGGTAATTTTGCAATTACCCACTCCTCCAAGATGTTAACACGTGAGTTTTCCAAATCATGGGAGTCACTCCTTTCAGGATGAAGGGAGAAGTTAAGCTCTATACTCATAAAGACTTTTCTTTTTTTATTTTATTATTTTTTTTAATTTTTATTGTATTTTAGGTTTTGGGGTACATGTGAAGAACATGCAAGATTGTTGCATAGGTACACAAGTGGCAGTGTGATTTGCTGCTTTCCTCCCCTTCACCTATATCAGGCATTTCTTCCCAT
>CAUYLG010057841.1:0-124976 GCA_963573385.1 Cacajao melanocephalus | reverse complement strand
GTGGCAATTCCCCAAAGACCTAAAGACAGAAATGCTACTCAACCCAGCAATCCCACTACTGGGTGTATGCTCAAAAGAACATAAATCATTCTGTTATAAAGACACATGCACACATATGTTCATTGAAACAGTATTCACAATAGCAAAGACGGAATCAACCTAAATGTCCATTAATGATAGACTGGATAAAGAAAATGTGATACACATGCAGCATGAAATACTATGCAGCCATAAAAAGAAATGAAACAATGTCTTTTGCAGGCACATGAATGGAGTTGGAAGCTATTATCTTCAGCAAACTAATGCAGGAACAGAAAACCAGACACTGTGTGTTCTCACTTATAAGTGGGAGTTGAATGATGAGAACACATGGACACAGAGAGGGAAACAATACACTGGGGCTTACCTGAGGGTGGAAAGTGGAAGGAAGGAGATGTTTAGAAAAAATAACTATTGGGTACTAGGCTTAATACCTGGGTGATGAAATAATCTGTACAACAACCCTCATGACATGAGGTTACCATGTAACAAAAACCACATATACCCCCAAACCTAAAGTAAAAGTTTTTACTTTTTTAATAAAAGAGAGAAATTGGATGTTGGCTTGCATATTCACTCAAAAATACAGTAGGCTATTGTAATAAAAGAACACAATTCCACCTAGATTCTTAGATACTATAAGTTTTCATTTACAGCCTAAAGTCGTTCTAGTATACATTTTTATATCTGTATATGTGTATTATCTGTATGTTTGCTTTTGTAGAAATTAAAGTTTGTGATTAAAATGAGTCTTAATGTTTTCTATTAAGATTGTTTTCCCATAATTGAAATTTAGTCTATAAAAAAACTAATTTAAATATCTACATGATTGTTAACATACTTTTTCTAAGATACAGAAAAGAAGCAAAAATAATTCTTTTTAGCTTTTTGCAAGACCCAATAAGAGTAACAATATCTATAATGGCCTGATCACCATCTTTTATGAAAGTTCTAGGTTTTTGAAGTGACTCTCAGCTAAATCTTGAAGTTCTCCCATTTGGAACTGGTGTGTTTACCCAATGCCTGTACCCCATTGTATCTAGGAAGTAACTAGATTGCTTTGGAGTTTAAAGGCTCATAGGTGGAATGGATTTGCCTTGTCTCATGAGACTTTAGGCTTGAACTTTTGAGTTAATGCTGGAATGGGTTAAGACTTTGGGACTGTTGGGAAAGCATGATTGTGTTTTGAAATGTAGGAACATGAGATTTGGTAGGGGCCAGGAGTGAGATAATATGGTTTGGCTGTGTCCTCACTACCCAATTCTCATCTTGAACTATAGTTCTCCTAATCCTCACGTTTCATGGGAGGGACCTGGTGGAAGGAAATTGAACCATGGTAGCAGTTGCCTCCATGCTGTTCTCGTGATAGTGAGTTCTCATGAGATCTGATGGTTTTATAAGGGGTTTCCTCACCTTCACTCAGCACTTCTTCTTGCTGGCACCATGTGAAGAATTATGTGTTTGCCTCCCCTTCTGCTATGATTGTAAGTTTCCTGAGGCCTCCCCAGCCATGCTGAATTGTTAGTCAATTAAACCTCTTTCCTTTATAAATTACTCAGTCTTGGGTATGTCTTTACTAGCAGCATGAGAATGGACTAATATACTTATCAATTTTTATTTATGCAATAAATGTTGCAATTGAAAAGCATGGGGTATAGGTTGCTACAAGTGAAACACTCACAGATGTCATTTGGAGAAAGAAACAATTAACTCCATCTATGAAAAGACACCTGCTTTGAAATGTAATGATGTTATTTCTGCAAATGTAGAGTATTTCTATCCAAACTTACCATCTATTTTTTCTTGTTATAAGTAAGAGGTTTTACCTGAGATTTCCTTTATGTAAAAGAACAGGAATTTTAGAAATTATTTATTGACTGTACTCATGTTGAGAACAAATATTATGAAGAAAGACATTTTGAAAGTTTTGTGAGTAGTTTAAGAAACATGATGGGTAAACATGTAATGAGTAATAAGAAAGTTATAAAACTAGCTTTTCAAATAAAAGAGTTTTAAGAATGAAGCATTAGATGAGAATAATAAAGAAGGAAAATTACTGAAATTCTATTACTAGCATTCTGATGGAGGCAAACAATCCAAAATAAATTGATTTAGCTGAAAAATTATCATTTAAAATTATCAATTTAATATTGATTTTCTTGTGTCATTAAAATCCTTCTTTGAAACACAGTATCTATGTAAATTTTAGAACATTCCATTTCATGAAAAGCATAATATATACTCTCAATAGTATGCTTTTTTGCTATGAGAAATTTAATGTAATAAGTATCATTTATTGAAATACATATGAACATTTTAAATATGGTGAACTTCAAATCCAGTTCTATTTAATTAAAATGAAGGAGCATTATGTGAAAATATTGAGAAATTTTGTGCTTTCTAAAATTTCTCAGAGAAAAAGGCAAATTAAAAGTTACCAAACTGTGAAACAATCTGTCATATAAGAACCAGTAGTTTCTATGATTTCTTAATAGTTTAGTTATAAATTATCTCAATGACTTTTAGAAAATAATTTAAAAACTAAAACATATTTATTACTTGGCTCATACATGTTATCTACTACAAAAAGAAAAGAGATAATAGTAGATGTGTGGTGGCTGGCAAGATGGCTGAATAGGAACAGCTCTGGTCTGCAACTCCCAATGAGATCAATGCAGAAGGCAGGTGATTTCTGCATTTCCAACTGAGGTACCTGGCGCATCGCACTGGGACTGATTAGACAGTGGCTGCAGCCCATGGAGTATGAGCCAAAGCAGAGTGGGTCCTTGCCTCACCCAGGAAGTGCAAGGGGTTAGGGAACTCCCTCCCCTAGCCAAGGGAAGCCATGAGGGACTGTGCCATGAGGAATGGTGTACTCCAGTCCATACACTACGCTTATCTCACTGTCTTTGCAACCCACAGACCAGGAGATTCCCTCTGGTACCTACACCACCAGGACCCTGGGTTTCAAGCACAAGACTGGGCAGCCATTTTGGGCAGACACTGAGCTAGCTGCAGGAGATTATGTTTCATATCCCAGTGGTGCCTAGAATGCCAGTGAGACAGAACCATTTACTCCTCTGGAAAAGGGGCTGAAGCCAGGAAGCCAAGCGGTCTAGCTCAGTGGATCCCAGCCCCACAGAGCCCAGCAAGCTAAGACCCACTGGCTTGAAATTCTTGCTGCCAGCATAGCAGTCTGAAGTCGACCTGGGAAGCTCGAGCTTCTTAGGGGGAGGGGTATCCACCATTATTGAGGCTTGAATAGGCCTTTTTCCCCCTCACAGTGTAAACAAAGCCACTGGGGAGTTCAAACTGGGCAGAGCCCATTGCAGCTCAGCAATGCCACTGTAGCCAAACTGCCTCTCTAGATTCCTCCTCTCTGGGCAGGGCAACTCGGAAAGAAAGGCAGCAGCCCCAGTCAGGGGCTTATAGATAAAACTCCCATCTCCCTGGGACAGAGAACCTGAGGGAAGGGGCAGCAGTGGCTGCAGCTTCAGCAGACATAAACCTTTCTGCCTGCCAGCTCTGAAGAGAGCAGCAAATGTCCCAGCACAGTCCTCAAGCTCTGCTAAGAGACAGACTGCCTCCTCGAGTGGGTCCCTGACCCCCATGACTCCTAACTGGGAGACACCTCCCAGCACGGGGTGATAAACACTTCGTACAGGAGAGTTCTGGCTGGCATCTGGCAGGTGCCTCTCTGGGAGGCAGCTTCTAAAGGAAAAACAGGCAGCAATCTTTGCTATTCTGCAGCCTCTGCTGGTGATACCCAAGCAAACAGGGTCTGGAGTGTACCTCCAGCAAACTCCAGCAGACCTGTAGCAGAGGGGCCTGTTAGAAGGAAAACTAACAAACAGAAAGGAATAGAATCAACATCAACAAGAAGGATTTCCACACAGAAACCCCACCCAAAGATCACCAGCATCAAAGACCAAAGGTAGATAAATCCATGAAGATAGGGAAAACCCATCACAAAAAGGCCAAAAATTCCAAAAACTAGAATGCCTCTTCTCCTCCAAAGGATTACAACTCTTCACCAGTAAGAGAACAAAACTGGATGGAGAATGAGTTTGACTAACTGATAGAAACAGGCTTCAGAAGGTGGGTAATAACAGACTCCTTACAGCTAAAGGAGCATGTTCTAACCCAATGCAAGAAAGCTAAGAACCTTGGAAAAAGGTTAGAGGAATTGCTAACTAGAATAACCGGTTTAGAGAAGAACATAAATGACCTGATGGAGCTGAAAAACACAACATGAGAACTTTGTGAAGCATACGCAAGTATCAATAGCTGAATCGATCAAGCAAAAGAAAGGATATCAGAGATTGAAGATCAACTTAATGAAATAAAGTGTGAAAACAAGATTAGAGAAAAAAGTGAAATGAAACGAACAAAGCCTCCATGAAATATGGGACTATATGAAAAGACCAAACCTACATTTGATTGGTGTACCTGAAAGTAACAGGGAGTATGGAACCAAGTTGGAAAACACTCTTCAGGATATTATCCAGGATAATTTCCCCAATCTAGCAAAACAGGCCAACAATCAAATTCAGGAAATAGAACACCACAAAGATAGTCCTCAAGAAGAGCAACCCCAAGACACATAATTGTCAGATTCACCAAAGTTGAAATGAAGGAAAAATGTTAAGAGCAGCCAGAGAGAAAGGAAAGGTTACTAATAAAGGGAAGCCCATCACACTAACCAGGGATCTCTCTGAAGAAACCCTACAAGTTAGGAGAGAGTGGGGGCCAATATTCAACAATCTTAAAGAAAAGAATTTTCAACCTAGAATTTTGTATTTCATATCTAAGACAAATTAAGCTTCATAAGTAAAGGAGAACTACAATCCTTTACAGACAAGCAAATGTTGAGAGATTTTGTCACCACCAGGCCTGCCTTACAAGAGCTCCTGAAGGAAGCACTAAACATGGAAAGAAACAACCAGTACCAGCCACAGCAAAAACATACCAAATTGTAAAGACCATAGACACCATGAAGAAACTGCATCAACTAATGAGCAAAATAACTAGATAGCATCATAATGACAAAATCAAATTCATACATAACAATATTAAACTTAAATGTAACTGGGCTAAATGCCCCAATTAAAAGACACAGACTGGCAAATTGCATAAAGAGTCAAGACCCATCATGTGCTGTACTGAGGAGACCCATCTCCATGCAAAGACACATAGGCTCAAAATAAAGAGATGGAGGAATATTTACCAAGCAAATGGAAAGCAAAAAGGAGCAGGGGTTCCAATCGTAGTCTCTGATAAAACAGACTTTAAGCCAACAGAGATCAAAAAAGACAAAAAAGGGCATTACATAATGGCAAAGGGATCAATACAACAAGAAGAACTAATTATCCTAAACATGTATGCACCAAATACAGGAGCACCCAGATTCATAAAGCAAATTCTCAGGGACTTACAAAGAGACTTAGCCTCCCACAATATAATAGTGAGAGACTTTAACTCTCCACTGTCAATATTAGACAGATCAGTGAGAAAGAAAATTAACAAGGATATTCAGGACTTGAACTCAGCTCTGGATCAAGCGGACCTAATAGATATCTACCAAACTCTCCACTCCAAATCCACAGAATATACATTCTTCTCAGCACCACACCACACTTATTCTAAAATTGACCACATAATTGGAAGTAAATAACTTCTTAGCAAATGCAAAAGAACGGAAATCATAACCAGTCTCTCTGACCACAGTGCAATCAAATTAGAACTCAGGATTAAGAAACTCACTCAAAATGGCACAACTACATGGAAACTAAACAACTTGCTTCTGAATGACTACTGGGTAAATAATGAAATTAAGGCAGAAATAAATAAGTTTTTTGAAACCAATGAGAACAAAGACACAATATACCAGAATCTCTGGGACACAGCTAAAGCACTGTTTAGAGGAAAATTTATAGGACTAAATGCCCACAGGAGAAAGCAGGAAAGATCTAAAATTGACACTCTAACATCACAATTAAAAGAAGTAGAGAAGCAAGAGTGAACAAATTCAAAAGCTAGCAGAAGACAAGAAATAACTAAGATCAGAGCAGAACTGAAGGAGATGGAGACACAAAAAACCCTTAGAAAAAAATCAGTGAATCCAGAAGGTGGTTTTTTGAAAAGATCAACAAAATAGATAGACTGCTAGCCAGACTAATAAAGAAGAAAAGAGAGAAGAATCAAATAGACACAATAAGAAATGATATAGGAGAGATCACCACTGATCCTACAGAAATACAAACCACCATCAGAAAATACTATAAACACCTCTACACAAATAAATTAGAAAATATGGAAGTAATGGATAAATTCGTGGACACATAATACCCTCAAGACAGAACCAGGAAGAAGTTGAATCCTGAATAGACCAATAACAAGGTCTAAAATTGAGGCAGTAATTAATAACCTACCAACCAAAAAAAGCCCAGGACCAGACAGATTCACAGCCAAATTTTACCAGACATAAAAAGAGGAGCTGATACCGTTCCTTCTGAAACTATTCCAAACAATAGAAAAAAGGAACTCCTCCCTTACTCATTTTATGAGGCCAGCATCATCCTGATACTGAAACCTGGCAAAAACACAACAAAAAAAGAAAATTTCAGGCCTATATCCCTGATGAACATCGATGAGAAAATCTTGAATAAAATACTGTCAAATCAAATTTAGCAGCAAATCCAAAAGCTTATCCACCATGATCAATTCAGCTTCATCCCTGGGATGGAAGACTGGTTCAACGTATGCAAATCAATAAACGTAATCCATCATATAAACAGAACCAAAGACAAAAGCCACATGATTATCTCAATAGATGCAGAAAAGACCTTCAATAAAATTTAACACCCCTTCACGCTAAATTCTCTCAATAAACTAGATGTTGATGGAACGTTTCTCAAAATAATAGAGCAATTTATGACAAACTCACAGCCAATATCATACCAAATGGGCAAAAGCTGGAAGCATTCTTTTTGAAAAGGTGCCCAAGACAAGGATGACCTTTCTCACCACTCCTATTCAATTCAACATAGTATTGGAATTCCAGCCAGGGAAATCAGGCAAGAGAAAGAAATGAAGGGAATTCAAATAGAAAAAGAGCAAGTCAAATTGTACTTGTTTGCAGATGACATCATTGTATATTTAGAAAACCCCATTGTCTCAGCCCCAAATCTCCTTAAGCTGATAAGCAACTTCAGTAAAGTCTCAGGATAAAAAATCAATGTGCAAAATTTACAAGCATTCTTATACACCAATAATAGAAAAACAGAGCACCAAATCATGAGTGAACTCCCATTCACAATCACTACAAAGAGAATAAAATACCTAGGAATACAACTTACAAGGGATGTAAAGGATCTCTTAAAGAGGAGAACTACAAACCACTGCTCAAGGAAATAAGAGGACACAAAGAAATTGAAAAATATTACACGCTCATGGATAGGAAGGATCAATATCATGAAAATGTTCATCCTGTCTAAAGTAATTTATAGATTCAATGCTATCTCCATCAAGCTAACATTGACTTTCTTCACAGAATTAGAAAAAACTACTTTAAATTTTATATGGAACCAAAAAGAGCCCATATAGCTAAGACAATCCTAAGCAAAAAGAACAAAGCTGGAGGCATCACACTACCTGACTTTGAATTATACTACAATGCTTTAGTAACCAAAACACCACAGTACTGGTACTAAAACTGATATATATACCAATGAAACAGAACAGAGGTCTCAGAAATAATACCACACATCTACAACCATCTGTTCTTTGACAAACCTGACAAAAACAAGCAATGGGGAAAGGATTCCCTATTTAATAAATGGTGTTGGGAAACCTGGCTAGCCATGTGCAGAAAGCTGAAACTGGACCCCTTCCTTACTCCTTATACAAAAATTAACTCAAGATGGATTAAAGACATAGACATAAAACCTGAAACCATAAAAACTCCAGAAGGGAACCTAGGCATTACCAATCAGGACATAAGCATGGGCAAAGACTTGATGTCTAAAACACCAAAAGCAATGGCAACAAAAACCAAAATAGACAAATGGGATCTAATTAAACTAAAGAGCTACTGCACAGCAAAATAAACTATCATCAGAGTGAACAGGCAGCCTATGGAATAAGAGAAAATGTTTGAAATCTATCCGTCTGACAAAGGGCTAATATCCAGAATCTACACAGAATTTAAACAAATTTATAAGAAAAAAACAAACAACCCCATCAAAAACTGGGTGAAAGATATGAACAGAGACTTCTCAAAAGAAGACATTTATGCAGCCAACAAACATATGAAAAAAAGCTCATCATCACTGGTCATTAGAGAAATGCAAATCAAAACCACATTGAGATACCATTTCATGTCAGTTAGAATAGTGATCATTAAAACGTCAGAAAACAACAGATGCTGGAGATGATGTGAAGAAATAGGAACACTTTTACACTCTTGATGGGAGTGTAAATTAGTTCAACCATTGTGGAAGACAGTGTGGTGATTCCTCAAGGATCTAGAACCAGAAATGCCATTTGACCCAGCAATCTCATTACTGGGTATATACCCAAAGGATTATAAATCATTCTGCTATAAAGACACATACACATGTATGTTTATTGCATCACTGTTCACAATAGCAAAGACTTGGAACCAACCCAAATGCCCATCAATGATAGACTGGATAAAGAAAATGTGGCATATATACACCATGGAACACCATCCAGCCATAAAAAAGGATGAGTTCATGTCCTTTGCAGGGACATGGATGAATCTGGAAACCATCATTCTCAGCAAACTAACACAATAACAGAAAACCAAACACCGCATGTTCTCACTCATAAGTGGGAGTTGAACAATGAGAACACATGGACACAGGGAGGGGAACATAATGCACCAGGGCCTGTTAGGGGGTGGGAGCTAGGGGAGGGATAGCGTTAGGAGAAATACCTAATGTAGATGACAGGTTGATAGATGGAGCAAACCACCATGGCATGTGCATACTTATGTAATAAACCTGCACATTCTGCACACGTATCCCAAAACTTAAAGTATAATAATAATTTTAAAAGTAGACTTTTTTGTGCCAACATACCTATACCTTGTACAATTTCTTTTCTTCCCCATACCTCCTATGATTTCTCAATTTACTTAAAACCTAATTTCCTTCTTGCCCCAGTGGACAGTGTCCCTGTGCCTTACCAAGACAAATTCCTCCACCTTATGCCTCATGTCATCCTTTCCTACACAATACAAAATTTATTTTCTTTTTCTCTTTTCTTTCTTTCCTCTGTATCCATCATGCTGAAGTATTTTTTATTTTAAAACAAAACAAAACCATCAACAATAATGACAAAGTCTTTCTTGAATTCCACTTCCCTGTCTTATTTTTCCTTACCATAACATTAAAGTTTTTGAAACACAAGCTTACTTCTCCCTCACTCTTCAACCCACAGTCATCTTACTGCCACTTTCAAAACTCTACTGAAACCTTTGCTCGGATGTACAAATTAAATGGTCTCCTTTTAGTTATCTCTCCACTTTATTTTCCCTCTCACTGCCATTTGATCCTGTTGACTTTGTTCTCCTAGAAAAACTTTCCTTCCTTGGCTTTCATGATACCGCTTGATCTTGGCTTTCCTCATAGCTTTGTAATAGATTCATGGTTTCTTTCATTTATCCTTTTTTCTCTTACTTCCCCTTAAGTGTTGCAGTACCCCCAAGGTTCCATTCTCAGACCTCTTATCTCCTAATTCTATACAATCTCTCTGGACATTCTGATTTATGTCTATAACTGGAACTATTTTATATTATATAGACCAATAGTTTCAAAATCTCTAGTGTGTATATTTCTCTGCTAAATTCACAACTTGGACCTACAGCCACCAATAACAACCAGACAGGCAACTCTGTCTGTCTTATAGGCAACTCAGAGTAACAAAGTCCAAAATCAAACTAAGTATTTCCACTGACAAACCTCCTCTTTACTCCATATAGTAATATCATCTCTGTCCACCAAGTAAGTCAATTTAAAAACCTCAAAATTAGCCTTGTTTTCTTTCTTTGCCTCCACAGCACATTCATTGCAGCATGGTATCTTCTTTTCTTTCTTTCCTTCAAGTTGATTCACCGATTATAATAGGTACTTATTAAATGTTTGTTGAACTGAATTGTTGAAATTTCAAATAGCACTCAAAAGACGCTGCTGAAAATAATGGGAACACATTCTCCAAGGATTGGGAAAGATTTGAAAATGTACCCATGTCTTATTGATGTACGGTATAGAACAAAGCAGAGATTTGCCTTAAAATCTGTGGGTCAAATTAACCAGTAACAAAATTCAGATAATGCTCCAATCCCAGAGGTAGAGCAAAACTCAGGCTGACTCAAGGGAAATAAAGTAGCAACCTTCTAATGAGACTTGCCTTTTACTTTGCTTTTTTCTGGGCAACTGCAAAACTGGGTGTGCATGTGCACATGCTCGTGTGTGTGTGTGTTCTAGAAGAAAGAAGACAGGAGTGTGGAAGAGAAGAGATAAAACAAACGGTGAAATATGTGGAGAATGATAATTTCCACGAGGAGCATTAAATCACAACTCACTGTAGTCTATGTTTTAGCCTTGTTCCCCATAACCAATGCTGTTTACCAGTAACAAAACCAACTCTGAGTTGTACCTTCTCCTTTAACTTGGTCATTCTGAATATCCTTAAGCATTCTATTTACTCCGCCATTGCCAGATATACACATAGATATACACATTCAAGGTTTAATATATTAATGTTGCTGCATATAATTTGTTCTCTGCTCATCAGTGTTTTTTGTTTGTTTGCTTGTTTTAAACCAGATGCCTTACTCCACTTGTCTCAGTCTCCTGCTCTTCTTCTTAGAATCACTTTCAAAAATAAACTCTTTGGCTGGGTGTGGTGGCTCACTCCTGTAATCCCAACACTTTGGGTTGGTTTGGCGGGTGGATCACAAGGTCAGGAGTTCAAGACCAGCCTCACCAAGATGGTGAAACCGCATCTCTACTAAAAATAAAAAAATTAGCCAGGTGTTGTGGCAGAAGCCTGTAATCCCAGCTACTCAGGATGTTGAGGCAGAGAGTTGCTTGAACCCAGGAGGCGGAAGGTGCGGTGAGCTGAGATCACGCCATTGCACTCCAGCCTGGGCGACAGAGCGAGACTCTGTCTTAAAAACAAACAAACAAAAACAAGTAAATAAATAAATAAAATAAACTCTCTGCACAAAATCCATTGGTCAGACTTTTTGGGGGTACAGAAAGCTAAGGAACGTCTCAAATCCTAGCAACAAACTTGAAAAGAGTGAAACGGTAAGCTGAAGCTAAACTATCAAGTTAGGCGGTCTTGCTTTCTTAGTATCAAATTTGCAGACCTGAAGCTTCTAAAGATTTCCATCTAGATATCTCTACCTCCACTCTGCCACTTAATAAGTACTTCTTTTCCTTTTTTCACTTACTATATGTTTTAAATGTTATCAGTTCATAAAATCTGCCCAATATTCAAGATATAGGTGCTATTACCAATCCCGGAGTCCAATTTTGAATCCAATCCAAAAGCACTGCAGGAAAAGCTTGACTCAGTCTGTCTGCAGAGTCTCAGCTCACATGACCTATGCTCTAATGTTTTCCCTTATATGGTAAATATTTTTTAAAACTTTTAAGTCCAGCGGTACATGTGCAGGCTAGTTATATAGGTAAACGTGTATCATGGGGGTTTGTTGTGCAGATTATTTCATCATCCAGCTATTAAACGTAGTACCCATTAGTTATTTTTCCTGATCCTCCACCTGCTCTCACCATTCATCCTCTGATAGGCTCCAGTGTGTGTTGGTCCCCTCTGTTCCATGTATTCTCATCATTTAGTTCTCACTTGTGAGTGAGAACATATGGTATTTGGTTTTCTGTTCCTGAGATAGTTTGCTAAGGTTAATGTCCTCTAGATCCATCCATGTCCGTGCAAAGGGCATGATATCATTCTTTTTTTATGGCTGCATAGCATTCCATGGTAGATATGTATCACATTTTATTTATCCAGTCTATCACTGATGGGCATTTGGGTTAGCGCCATGTCTTTGCTATGGCGAATAGTGCTGCAATTAACATGCACATGCACGTGTCTTTATAATTGAACTATTTATATTCCTTTGGGTATATACCCAATAATGGGATTGCTGGGTCTAATGGTAGTTCTGTCTTTAGGTCCTTGAGGAATTGCCACACTGTCTTCCACAATGGTTGAACTAATATACACTCCCACCAATGGTGTATAAGCTTTCCTTTTTCTCCACAACCTCACCAGCATCTATTATTTTTCTTTTTACTTTTTAATAATAGCCATTCTGACTAATGTGAGATGGTATCACATTATGGTTTTAATTTGTATTTCTCTAATGAAAGGTACATTGAGCTATTTTTTATATGATTGTTGGCTGCATGTATGTCTTCTTCTGAGGCATTTTTGAGGCATATTTGTATTTTTTGAGACATTTTTCAGACATTATTTTTGAATCACTCTTTTGTATACTTTTTAATGGGAAAAAAACCCTCTTTATATAAACTTTTTCCCCAGAAAGAAACACAGCCTCCAGAGCATCACTCTAATCTTAGGGCTTGAGATACAATTTTCAGAAACATGAGGCGCTCTTTCAACACGTTTATCATGTGTCTATCATATGTCAGATATTATGGCAATGCTGGCAAAGCAGAAATTATCAAGAAATACAGGGTGCCCATTCTCATGGAGCTTTTAACAAGGATTTACTGAACCTAAATCCCAGTTTTCTTTGTCCTGATTCTTCGGCGAGCACTGATGATAATCTCCAAAGCAAGTGAAAGTTGCTGTGGGTGCCGGTATGCCAGTAAGAAGCTTCTCACATGGCAGACTCAATTCTGATTAGGAGTGAAAACACACTATCTCAGGGGAAATACAGAATAGATATTAATAAGCACTATAATTTTTAAACAAGCAAACAATGGAATGAAAAAATGGAAAGTAACAGTTAAGTAGTTGTTAATGCAGGTTAGAATGGCAAGAGTAATGCCTGGTATGTCTCCTCTGATTTTCCCATTAAAATGCTTATGTAAAAAACAGAACAGACCAGGCACGGTGGCTCACGCCTGTAATCTCAGCACTTTGGGAGGCTGAGGCGGGCGGATCATGAGGTCAGGAGTTTGAGACCAGCCCGGCCAATATAGTGAAACCTCGTTTCTACTAAAAATACAAAAAATTAGCAGGTGTGGTGGCAGGCACTGGTAATCCCAGCTACTCAGGAGACTGAGGCAGGAGACTCTCTTGAACCTGGGAGGCAGAGGTTGCAGTAAGCCTAGATGGTGTCATTGCATGCCCTCCAGCTTAGGTAACAGTGTGAGACTCCGACTCAATTAAATAATAATAATTAATCAAAATTACAATAATGCCATCAGACTCATAGAGAGATTTCTATTTACCGTAGTGCCAATGAAGCTGGATTAAGAAACCACACCGATGGCCTACACATGTCCTACCTTCTGTTGCAGAACAACATAGCTCTTCTGGAAATGGCAAGGGGAGGTATTAGCCCACTGGAAGCAAATGTAAAGAAGCAAACTCCAGGAAAGCCAACATTAGAAAGCCACGCCAATCAGAAAACTCATTACTAAAGAAGAACTACTGCTAAAGAGGCCAGGGCCTTTCTCTGATCTAGAGTCCTAAAAATACCTCTCTCTTCAAGTCCCATCAGCAACTCCATCACCTATACTCCATCTATGACCCACAGATGGCATGTTGTTATAAAAATGATATTCCAACAGTTCATTCTTTCCCTACTCTTCCCTTAGAGATAGAAGTTGATCAGCAATAACATAGTTTTCAAACAAATTGGCCATGAAAGGAAACGAGAAGTTACTGGAGAAAAATGCCAGAGGGCAAATGCCCAGAAGGAACAAAAAGTACCTTTATATAGAAACAGCAGAATGACACCTGTCAAAAAGACACCTGCCAATGCATGTCAATGGCAGAATAGAGACGGGTTTCATTTGTACTCGGTTTTGAAGTGCTAACCCTCAGCCAAAATGATAGGCAGAATCCAGGAAATTGACAGCAGGAATCAAATGATACTTCTTTAAGAAATACATGTTTCTGTATTTGTCTGGCTAAACAACTGATCCTCTTATGTAACACATTTTAATTTCACACAAATCCTGGTTTCTGGGGGGAAATAATATGATTTCTATACATTTGGGATACCATAATTGTGTCACTTGGAAATCATGTTTATTGTCATGAGAAAGAAAAAACAGACATGTGTTGCGTAAGGAAAGTGCCTCTAGGGTGTGCCAAAATCTCATGGTAGACTGGTTTAAACTCAAAGATGTCAAGATAATGGAGAATAAAACTCACTTGGTGTGTAGCCACTCTGCAAATAGGACAAACATTCAGTGGCACCTAGTCCTGATTCTTCCTTTAACTGTTCGAATTAGCTTTTGGCACACATCAAATGCAGACACTGCTTTTCACACGTTAGTTCTACAGGAAAAGTTGCATGTGGGTTTTTTTCCTTTTATTTTGTCTTTGATATTTAGATGTGAGTCAAAAACGAGAAAGGCCAGAAAAGCCATTTCACTGTTGCAGCAGCCTTTTCCTCAGGGGAATTTGAAAGCCAGATATGAATTTTTTCTATAGTGGCATATGAAATTCCCAAATTTCACTACTTTAGTACCTGAAATATTTGGATTCCAAATGTATTTACAGTTTACTGCATTGACATGTAAAATATCGTTGCTTGATGACTGTTTTTCTCAAGTTTGTGCACATTATTAATAGTAATTCAAGAACTATCTTACATTCTCAAAGTGTTTTCACAAATCATTCAAGGGCAAGGATAATTGTTTTCTTTTATATAAGTGAGGAAATAAGCTCAGAGATACCATGTGACTTGCAAAAGATTACATGGCTAATAAGTAATAGAACTAGGGTCAGAACCCAAGGTTTTTCTGACTCATAGTTCAATATTTTAAACAGCTAACGTATGTTTCTTGTTTAACAGTTGTAGTGTCTACATAGATAGAGAATAGTGTGCCCTATTAAAGTAATATCATCACTAAGATTATACGAAAGCTAATAACTGCAATATAAACTTAGGAATTTATTTCCTAAAGAAAAGTTTCTGAATGCAGTCCCCACTGAAATTAAGTGTATTCTACCCTTAGATTGCTGAACTTTACAAGTTTATTCTTGTTTGACCATTTTAGACAGTTTACAGGATGCAAGAAGTAGCCTAAAAGGACCTTATAGTGATGTTATGGAAACCACTAATAGCTACTTTTTAAAGACATGACACAACTATAAAAATCTATTAAGCATGTACTGTGTGTCAGGCATTACACTAAAGGTTTTAATGCATTATTGTATTCAATCAAAAACAAACAATAAATCTAGGTATTATTTATGTCTCTGTTTTACAGATGAGGAAACTGAGGCTGAGAGGCTGGAAAACTTATCAGCGTCACACTTCTAAGTGGCAGACATAGAATTTGAACCCAGTCTTCAAATAGTCAAACACTAAAATACATGTCTTATGTGCCAGGTGTTTTATAAGCATTTATTATCTCATCTAATTCGCATAGTACCTATGCAAGTTAGGTATTTATGTTCCAGTTTCATAGATGTGAAAACTAAGGCTCAGAGAGACTCAAGAGCGTTATTTGCTTCAAGGCCGTATAATCAGTAGCAACACAGAAAATGTACCAAACCATATGTCTCTCCACTTAATCAAATTTGAACTCAATATATAGAGAGATTACCAGAAACAGTTTATCCTTTTCTGCAAGAAAATATGTTATTCAAAAAACATCATTTACAGTTATTGGTCAAAAATAGGAATCCCAAAATTGTGGTAACACTATGTCCCAAATTGTGAAGTTTATTATCATGTTTTTCCCTGTGTCTTTCCAGTCACTTTTCCTTCCTAATGTCCTCACTTCTGAGTACCCATTTTGCTTATTTATTTGAATGTCCTGCTTGTCCAGAGGCAAGCAAAGTGTCAGGCTTTTCTCCAAAATAGGCGGTCCAGCTTCCATTATTATATTTTCCTACAGTGTTCTCCGCCTCCATTCATCCACCCTAACCATCAGAATTTTCTTTTCTCAGTACCCAGTTCTGTAAATGACACTAGGAAGAAAAACCAATTCACAATAAGTTGTGTATGACTAATAAATACTTAATGTTATTATTCCCCAGAAGGCTTACACTTTTAAGGAGGCACTCAGCATGTTTCATATACATAAGACTAGGATTGGGACTTAATCTCCAGAAGCCTTGAGGCCACAATTACTATAATCACTAGCAACATTATATAGGCAACCAAAACGGATTTACTCACAGGAAGTCATGAATTTAGTTGATAGAGGCAGTTGGATAAACATATATGTGAGGAAATGGAGTATGTAGATTTTTGAATCATTCATTAATGCTTACCAGAAAGCAACCACCACAGAAAGGCACTGAGAGATGAAATACTCAAAAGGACTTCAGTTGATGTCATCAGCCAGTCCAGAACCAGCACAATGGGCACATGAACATAGAGGCCACGGTGGCAGGAACTGTATATGGACCCGACAACATAAAATCCCACTTACCAAAGCTAATCTAACTACTGCTGCCTCCTCTAAATGTCCAACTCAGCAAAAGGAACCAAAACTGAGTTTCCAATATGGCATTATTCCTCAAGGAAACCAAGTTGAATACAGCAGGCCCCTTGGAAGGACCAATAGGTTGTCTTCAAAGGAATAGAAGTTATTCTGGGTATGGGTATTCCTTTCCAGCTCACAGAGCCTCAGCCTATCCACAGGCTTATAGAATACCTGCTCCACAGCCAAGAAATCTCACATATAATTGCATTTAACCAGAGGACCTACTTCACAGTGAAAGAGGTAGAGTAGTATGATCAACATACCATAACTTCTAGAACTAGATAACTTCATAAACTTATGGACTGGGTTTCTAAAGATATAAATGAAGCATGAAATCAGAGGCAGAACTCTGAAAAGATGGGATGCCATCCTTCAAGATGCAGTGTATTCATTAAATCAGACACCCTCTATGGTATTGTGTCCCCAACAGGAAAAATACGTGGGTTCTATAACCAAATGATAGAATCTGGAGTACCCTAACTTACCGTAACTCCCAATGACCCAATTGAAGACCGTTTGATTCTTGTCCCCATTGAGCAAACTCTGAGCGCTTCAGGATTAAAGATTCTGGTCCCCTCTAAGGGGGTATTCTCTCTAAGTCTCATTGAGCTACAAATGGCAGCTGCCACAAGAGCACATATATTTGTTCCCAGGGAACAGTAGGCAAAAGGATGAGTCACTATATTGGCAGGTGTAATTGAACTTAAGCTTCAAGGCTTCATTTGTACAATGGGAACAAGAAGGGATAATAACATAAGAAATCCAGGTGACTCACTCAGTACCTCCTTTCAAATCCTTGACCCATTAAAACAGATCAGACAAGTGCAAACTTTGCAGGTCAAGAAGAACATCATTATCTAGTGTTCAACATCCTTGAGATCAATGGTTTGGATCCCACCACCAAGACCTTTCAAAGTGATAGCTGAGGGTGAGAGGAATTTAGAATGGACAGTGGAGGCGGGAGGGAATGAGTTCCAATTGTGTCCCTAAGATCAACTGCAGAGCTGTACACCACTGTTTGTCCCAGTAACCTCCTTGTTTTAAGTTTCTCATCAGAAAGTGAGGTTAACAAGAACCATAGGGAAGCTCATTCTCAAAACTTTGTGAAGAAGTAAAGCTGTGTGGAGTAAAAAGTTGACTGTGCTGACCATGAGAATACATCTTGTAGACGTCTTATTATAGGCTGCATTATGAATAGCTTCATCTAATGTGCTCTGAAATCCATCACAGTGTTTATGCCAAAGACACACTTCTCACAGGCTTCTCCCAAGCCAATGACTGAGTTCAACTGAGACACTAAAGCAGGTCTGTTCCTGGGAGACCTGCCTTGCCAAACTTTCCTAAGAACCAGAGTGCAATCTAAAACACTTCCACCTGATCTCCCCCTACCTTTCCCTCCTTCCTTCACTCAGAGTCAGACTAGCATAGTCTGTCAGTGCTCTCAAGGACTGTCAGTTCTCTCGGCCTCTACTAGTTCTCTCTGTTTCTCAGAGGACTTGCAGTAGCACACTGTAACCAATCAAAGATTGCAAAAATGATGGCATGTGACAACTGATACTAGGTCAAAAAAAAGCAGAGTGTCGTCCTCCTTGATCTCTCTTGGATCACTCATTTTGTAAAAGCCAGTTGCCATACCATGAGAATATACCAGCACTCTTAAAGAAGATCCAGGTTAGGAGGGACTAAAGCCTATTGCAAACAGCTAGCATAGGTTTTCCAGACATGATGAGTAAGCCTTCTTGCAAAATGATTCTACAGTATAAGTCAAGCCTTCTGATGATTATGGCCCAAGTTAACATCTTGACTGAGTGAGACTTGATGAGAGATCCTGAGCCAGAATCACCAAACTAAATCACTCCCAAATTCTTGACCTGTATAAATTACATGTGACATTAGATATTTTCAATATCTTATGCTGCTTAATTTATGTAATCTGTTATTCAACCAAAAGATAATTAATACAGACTTTAAGGTGAGATACTCTTTTTAAAAGTGATTAAATCAATGGCCACATCACAAAACAAATGGCCGTGATGCATTTGTATTTTTCATGACTAAGGAAAAGAGAAGATCAGCTCAAGGTTCCTTTGTGATGTGAGTTAAAGTACATAGGCAAATTGCAAATTCAGTATTCCATTACTGAGTGAGTTCTATAAGTGCTATTTAATTAGTCTCAGGAAGTCAGGCATGGTGGCTCACTCCTATAAACCAGCACTTTAGGAGGTGGGTGGATCACAAAGTCAAGAGGTCAAGACCAGCCTGGCCAAGATAGTGAAACCCTGCCTCTACTGAAAATACAAAAATTAGCTGGGCGTGGGCGCCTGTAATCCCAGCTACTCATGAGGCTGAGGCAGAGAATTGCTTGAACCCGGGAGGCGGAGGTTGCAGTGAGCTGAGATTGTGCCAGTGCACTCCAGCCTGGGTGACAGAGCAAGACTCCGTCTCAAAAATAAATAAACAAATCAAATAGTATCAGGTAAAAATTAAACATTAAAATCACACATTTTCTTAAAAATCTTAATGATTAATAATGTTATAAGCATTCCTATATGTAATTTCCGGTCCAGCCTTAGGCTCTGTTACCTTGCAATTATTCAGAGTGTACTCTAGATTTCCAGTAATGTTCATGCATTATTGATTTCTTAGGAATCAGTGCCCTATCAGTAAATCATGTCAGTAAAAAATAATAGCTTTAAGAATAAGGTATATTATATAATACTAGGATGGGAAAAGTGGGAGAGAGTGAAATTAATGATTTGTTTGTATTCCTCTGATAACCAGAGGTAAGCTAGGAAACAGACTTCAGCAGTTTTCACCACTAATCTTTGGTTAGAATGCTTTAGTGCCATTCCCATCTGAGGATCACACAAAACCATTTAGATGTCCATGAGGAAAAAAAAAGTCACACTTCACGCTCAGAATTGATTGCTGCTATCCAGAGCGGATAAAGTATAAGCAATACTGCAAAATTTCTAAATTTAAAAATCACAATTTTAGTATAATTGGAATGTAAATTACTGACACGTTAATGACTGTTTTAAAAGAGTTCTGAATGTTTAACAGCTCTTACAAATTTATGAAAACTCTGCTCATTTTATTTTTATATTAGCTATTTCACCTTAAACAGTGGCTCTCAGTGAGGAGGAGAGATTTTGCTCCCCAGAGATATTTGTCAATGTCTGGATGTAGTTTTTGGTTATCACAGGTTAAGGGAGAAAGGAGACATCTAATAGGTAGAGGCCTGGGATGCTAATAAATATCACACAACGTACAGCATAGTTTCTCACAACAAATAATAACCTGGCCCAAAAAGTCAGTATTGCCCAGGTAGATAAATCCTTATTTAAAGAGTCTAAGTATCTTATTTAAGCTGTTTTTGCAAGAAAAGTACAAGTACAAAGGCAAAGGTTTTTTTTTCTATTTTGCTTTAGTAATTTAGCTCACAAATATTCTATAGATTAAAAAGGTAAACAAGAGTCACCTCTACTAAAACCAATGCTAGATAAAAATATTCAACTCTATGGCAATAGTTGAAAGGCATATTGAGGAACTACGTTAAGGAAAAAAAAAACTGTCTTCCCAAGTTCACAAGGGGCCTGGTTTAAAGGGCAAGAGCTTCCTAGCGCCATGCCTCCATCCAGCTCCCCATCTGGGAACCTAGAGTTCTTTGTCTAACTTTCCTGGGCAAGGGCTAGGTAGGAATTCCAGGTGAGCTTCCTTTGTTCAGAAAGGCCACCAAAAGTCCCACCAAAAGGAGGGGCTCTGTTGTGGGCCCAAGCAACCAATCTGGGATCAGTCAAAGATCAATCACTACAGAGGAAGTTTGAAGAACTCCTCTCATTGGACAAGAACATGAATGGGGCAGGAATAACTTCAAAGTTAACACCCCAATGCCCCTTACCTGTGCTGATTTCCCTCTCTGGGATCCCCTCCCACAACAACGTGGGAGCTGTCTTTCCCTCTCTACCTGCGCGGATATCCCCTTCGGATTCCCCCGCCCATGGCAGCATGGGATCTGGGATCTCTCCCTCTCTCTCTGTCTCTCTCTCTATCTCTCCCCCTAATAAATCACTTTCTGCTAAACTCTTGGCTCCAAAACTTACTTAAACGGTACCTTCACTGAGCTGCCAGGGCCCTTTTCCCCATTCTTGGGGCAAAGAGAGGCCAAGAACCTCAGACATATCAGGAAAATAATCCGACAGGGAGAGGGCTGAGTGCCTCCCCCTCCCGGAACTGGAAGCGTCTTCGGGAGGCCTCTCTGCTCTCCCGAGTTCTGTGACCCAGTTACAATATTAAACTAATGAAGAACTAAAATGAAAAGGAAACGTACATTGGTTTTGGTTGTTTTCACAACATGGGTATGTTAGTTTATGACAAACTTAGTGCCTTAAAGTATCACAAATTTATTTCTTAAATTTCTGTAGGTCAGAAGTCCCACACGGACTCACTGTGCCAAAATCATGGTGTTGGAAGGGCTATGTTTTTTTTGTGGGGCTAGAAGGGAAAATCCATTCTTGATTTTTCCAGCTTCTAGGAAGCATCCACATTGCATGACTCATGGTTTCCTTCCTCCGTCTTCAAAGCTATGGATGGGAGGTCTAGTCCTTCTCACATAGCATCACTCTGACCACTTCTTCTGCCTTCCTCTTCTACTTGTGATTACATTGGGCCCACGGATTGACCCAAGATAACCTCCCTATTTTAAGGTCAGCTGAATAGCAACCTGAGTTCCACCTGCAACATTAATTCCCTTTTGCCATGTAAAGTCACATATCTATACAGTCAAGTGATTAGAACATGGATTCCTTTGGACAAAATATTATTTTGCCTACCAAAATATCAATACAAAGTGAAATATTAGAAGATTTAACATTCACCAGTAAGTACAAAGACAGTCTGTGTTCCACAAGCTGAGGCTTAATTAGCTTTTTTGATATATTATAATAAACACCAATGTGTCATCCTAGATCTAATAATCCATTTGTTATAAATCAAATCAACTACTGTTAAAGGAAAATGCACACTGTAACATACTCATTGAGTCCCAGTAAATGAATAGATAGTACAGATCCAGTCTTTATATCATGTTGTAATTAGAAACCAATCTCAACTTCTGAACTTGGTCTTCTATTTTGCTCTAAATTTTGCTACTGCTATTATAATTTTTCTCTATATCTATAATATCTGCTTCTCTAAGATTGTCACATTAGGGAGGTTGATACCACTTAAGAATTCCTCTGGGCTGCCTTATATTTCCAGAAATAATCCCTGTAATGTCTCTTTCTGTTATAATGGTCTCTGTGGACATGAAAACAGGACAGGTGTTTTTTACTGGATAGAAACAGTTATCTGTCACTGACTGATTTCTGTAATCGTGTTACAAATATCAGAGAGGCAAAGAAATATCTATGGCATAAAATGACTGTAACTTCCACCAGGTTCAAGTCTATGTGCAATTCCATTCTTCTTATTCATCAGATAATCCAACATCAGATGCCTCAGGATGGTCATTATTGGTAAGTTATTGAGTGGTCTCACTACAAAAATTATCAGACCAAAACCAAATTGTCCAGGTCTAGGAGAGAGAAATTTTCTTAGATGCTACTGGTCCTGTTAATGAGAGACACCGCCAAACGGCAGATCTTACTATTTAACTACTTGTCTGCCTGAAAGAATACAAAAAAGAATGATTAAAAATAGTTTTCATATGTTCTTCTCTAAATCATTCTCAGTCTCACTGAGTAAAAATGGTTTCTTGAAAAAGGCACTATCATAAATTCAACCCAAAACACAATTACCATATCACCAAGAAAGACATAAACAAAATGATAGCTATAGTATTAGTGTCATAAGTTTATCTGCCATGCAGCATCACAAATCTATTAATTCACTCCTATTAACAAAGAGACATATTGTTCACAGAGGTTTATGACATTATTTATATTCATATATAGAGTACTTGGTGGCTAGACTTTTTTAAATAACAAGGAATAATTGGCAAGGTATAAATGCTACTACTGATAGATACTTTTGTAGCACATGCCACTGTACACATACACTGAATTCAATGATTAGGAACATGTTGGAAGAAAGCATATATATTTCCTTGTCTAATATAGTGGGTATTAAAAATATGACCTAAGTTAGCTTTTATCATACTGCCAGAGCCAATTGATATCTAAGGCAGTTTCAAAATGAAATAAAGGTGTCTCAGCAATAACTGCTTCAGGAGACTGTGACTTTATGTAATTCGATATTTCTATCATGGAATAATTATGTTAACAGCAACTTATTCGTACCTTGGCTAGACAGATGGCATTGGTGTCATCCATTCTCAGAGCAACCTTCTGGATACATTAGCAGGTTTCTCAAGGGCATTTGAGTGATCAACTTTTGACCTCTCTGGAAGAAGTCTTCACTGAAACAAATCATTCCTATAATCATCGGTGTTAACTCAGAGAAAGGTTTAAGGCTAAGGGACAAAAATTTATGAAATAGTCTCCACTTTAGGAAATAAATCTGTAAGTCCCAAATGGCACTGCCTGCCAACTTACTACAATAGCAATTGTCCAATTACCAGTTACCTTCTCCTTAGGACCTTCCAGAAAAAAAAAAAAAAGAACCAGTGACGAATACCACTGCCTGAATAGGTCTAATTTTGACATAGTTTGTATGTGATTTATCTATTAAAAAAATAAGTTGTATCTCATTATTTTAACCTTATTAGATACTTGGTGCTTTATTGCAAAGATAAACTCTACTGGGAAAACTATCTTGACGTTTAAAAAATTTAATAGTTTCCATTTAGTCATTTATGACTTCTCCACTTGGTATTTGAGTTTAGTTACTTTTCCACTTTTGTAACAGCAAATATGTGGTAAAATTATATTAGAAAATTGAATTAGTATTAAATATTCATTTATTCCTCAAAGAATACTTTGAAATACTTAGATCTGAATAAATGATTTAAATTTTTGTTTTACTAACTGTCCTATTTTTTCACATAGGTCAGTATCAACTTTTGTCTCATGTTGACATTACTCAATATTTATTTCAACTCCCCTTGTTATGGAGCCCATTTTTATTCTTAAAAGTAAAACATATATAAAGTTCCTGAGAACTTTAATGACTGGGACACAGTAAGTGATCAACAAATTTTACCTGTTTTTATTTTTATACATCTATATATAGCTATAAGTTACCTATATGTCTTACTAGATGATTCATATAGAGAGTAAATGTCTTATAGCATTACCATATTATTTACCCTCAGACACTCCATCTATATCATTTTCCCATATGTATCTAGAAAAAATGTTTTGAATTGGAATAGAAAAAATGCACTACCATTTATTTATTGCTTGCTATGGCAGTCATCTTGATACTGTGATATTGTTATGGGATGAATGTTTGTGACTCCCAAAAATTCATACATTGAAATCTTAATTCCTAATGTGATGATATTTGGAGATAGGACCTTTGAGAGGTAATTAGGTCATGAGAGTGAGACTCTCATGAAGGCATTAGTGCCCTTGCAAGAAGAGATGAGGTAAAAGCAGGTTTCTTCTCTCTATTCTCCATTATACAAATGAGAAAATGGCCATCTGCAAGTGAGGAAAATTTCCCTCATCAGACACCAATTTGCTGGCACCGTGATCTTGGACTTACCAGCCTCCAGAAGTATGAGAAATAAATTTTTGTTTTTAAGCCATTCAGCCTACAGTATTCTGTTAGAACAGACCAAACTGACTAAGAAATATATATTACATCATTTACTATGCACAGCAAAACTCAGTGAGTTTGGTCCAATTATTAGTGAAATTTTACAGATAAAGTGAAGTAGAGAGAACTTTAATAGCATGCTCAGGATCACACAATTTGATCAGACTTAATATGTAACATGAGTTCCTGTCCATATAACCTCTGAATCAAGCCAACCCCAAAAGAAAGTCTAACATCCATAAGTATATTTTTCAAATCATATAATCTGGTAAGTTCTGTTTTAGTCTAAAGTGACAAGTACTCCCATACAACCCAAGACCAGATTATTCACTGACTTGTATTGTTCTCTATTTGTTTTGTTTAAATATATTCTTTATCAGGTTGCTATGAAGCATCTTAATAAACAGGGCTACTACATCCTTCCCATTCTTCACAGAAGTTCAGTCCCTACTGGACACACAATAGAAGCAGTCACAACCAGTTGCTAGTTTACTATGATAAACTCTCGAATTCAATTGGAATGAGTAAAACTTTTCAGCTCAACCCTTAACCTCTTAAGTGTACTTCTCCACTTAGGATCTTCTCTAACATGCATCTATGTCCATCTGATTGTAAGCTTCTCTAATGTGGGGAATCTAGAAACCTCATTTACAAGCTTACAAGTTTGTTCAGTGTCTCACCTCCCTGAAACTCAAGATGCCATTGCTCTACTGTTAAATTCTATAAAGACAGAAATATATCATTTAATCTTCTTTCTTCCCTTTTAAATATCTTGTCTTTTCCTACACATTTTTCCTGCTATTTCTTTTTTTAACCTTTATTATACTTTTAACTGACACAATAATTGTACGTATTTATGTGGTACAGTGTGATTTTTCAATACACGTATACAATGTGTAATTATCAAACAGGATAATTAAGATATCTATCACCTGAAACATTTATCACTTCTTTGTATTGGGAACATTAAAATCCTCCCTTCTAGCTTTTGAAAATATACATTTATTATAGTTAATTACTTTCCCTACAGTGGTATAAAACATTAGAAATATTATTCCTATCTATCTACAATTTTGTGTCTATTAGCCAACTTCTGGCTGTATTCCCCTAACCCTTATCGTTCCCAGCCTCTGGTAAATATTATTTTCCTCTCTATTTCTATGAGAATAGCTTTTTTAGCTTACACATATGAGTGAGAACATTCAATATTTGTCTTTCTCTGCCTGGCTTATTTTACTTGAGGAGCTTCTGACTACATTCCTTATGCTTGCTTTTTGATCTTCTATTACCTCAATTGTTTTTCTTCTTGATTTTCATTTATTTTCTTCTTTGTCTTTGAAAGAACCAACATATTTTTGAGCATTATTTTATATTCATATTTTGGGCTAACTGACAAATCTAATAGCAGCTACATGCATAGTATTTCTTCATTTATTCGTTTCTTCCACTTTATAAATTTTAGACAAGATACTCAAGTGCATGAATTAAAATTACTAAAGCAGTGGTCTCATGTTTTAGCATACATGTAAGCTACCTGGAAGTCCTATCAAAATCAGTTATGTAGTTCCAATCCCCAAGGCTTTTGACTCAAGTTTAGACTGGGTCCCAGAAATTTGCATTGTAATAGGTACGCTCAAATCAGTTTTGATGTAATTAATACAAGAAAAATGTTTTCAGAATCATACATTTTAAAAAGTTATTTATGTAATAATGGTATTTAAACTGTATCTTTTATTGAACTAGGAAAATGTATAATCCTATTATTAAATTCAGAGTAAATCAGAAATGTTAATCTATAGACTTTAATCTCAGATAAGTGACTAATTATAATAAGACATACAGTGAAAATTTTGTTTTCATCAGTTTTACATATTTTTGATGAAACAGATAAAAATATAACAAGTAATATTCATGTAACATAGACTGCATCATGACTCCTTTATATGTCACTTGTCTTGAAATTATAATCCATTATTTTAGTCAAGTGGAATAGTAATGCTTCAAAATGCGAAATTTATCTTAGCAGCCTCAGCAGGTTTAATCTTTATTATCAGTTATCTCTCAATGACAGTTTTCCACAGAGGAATCAATTAAGTCTTAGTATTTGCAATATCCAAAAAATGATAAACAATCTATTTCATAATTGTCAAGGGAACATATGGCTTCTTTATTCATCATTTCCTTCTTTGATACATTTTGATGTTACCTTGTTGAGTGGTCAGAGTAAATGATGCCATGACTTTTATACATGATTGGTTTCAACCAAAAGTATTTCTCAATTTGATAGAAATGATTCTACAGCATTGGCAACATTTGATGTTTTAAATAGCTGGAAGACAACAATGTCATTTATTGTGTATTTTCAGTGGTTATTGACTATGGAAAGCTAACATTTATAAAATGTATAATGAAATATAGATGCACTTCATCATCAGTTGAATTATCAGTCATTTATTGCCATGTTTGTTAAATAAGAAAAAAATTATTTCTTTGTATCTTCATTGATTACTACAATAAGTAATACAGGTTTGGGCAGCACTGCCAACTACAATACATTACGACACTACCAAAACTAATTATTGGTGCCTGATCTTACAGGTACAAGTACATTAAATTTCATCCACATAATATACATGTTTTTTCTACTTCTCCTAAAAATTAAGAAAGTTATTGTCCTCTTATGCTATAAAATTTGAAGAATGTGCTTTTGTAAACATGTTCCAATAGGGTAAGTAAATTAAAAGCCTATATATTTTTTTTTATTTTAAGCTGAGATACCTGCCACATTTCTTAAAACAGTAAACTCTAGTGGTAAATGCTAAATAACATTTTCCATATTTTTTTTAAAAAGGTCAAAATGAGGGCATACTAAGCTAAAATGAAAGTATCAACATCATAACCTTATTTGAGTGGTTACTGTAAGCATTTGGAAAAATCAAGTGTCAAAATCGAGGGCTCTTGAGCTAGTATTATCTTTAGGAGTATTTAATACTCAGTAGAGCTCTGATGGGAAAGAGTTGCTCTTTCAGAGAATTGGGTGGTTATTATAAGATACTGTAATTAAGTTTATTTTAATTTGTGGAATCTAATTAAACCAATATTTTCTATGGAGAAAAATGCTCAAATACATTAATTAGAATAATTTCTTATTACATTTTGACACAGCAGTATTGTACTGCTGTTATCAGAAAAAGGATATTGATCCATACCCCAGGAAAGGGTTTTTGTATCTCACACAAGAAGGAATTCAAGGTGAATCACAGAGTTCAGTGAGAAGAGATAGTTCATTAAAAGCTACTCCATTACAGAGTAGAGAATCTTCAGAAAGCAAGTGAATGAATGCACAATCTTTGTGTTAAGTTTTTCTTATATAGGAATCTTGTCTATGTAAAGACTAAATCTGTGTCTAAGTGCAAGTGGGCTGACAGCATGGCAAAATGTATTACTTTATTAATTTAAAGAAAATTATCCTTGACATTTTAGTGTGTAAGTACATCAGACCATAATTATAATTATTTTGAAGGCATACATCATTATGGGTATTAAGACATCTAGACTATTTGCTGTTGTCAGAGTGTGTCCTTGTAGGTATCTTTAGGCTATTTCTTCAACTATAAATATCTTATGACCATGGGTCATAACTGGCAAAGACTGTGCCACGCTAGTTTGAAGATGGAGTTGATTTTAAAATGGTGTCATCAAGCTGGGTGCAGTGGCTCCCGCCTGTAATCCCAGCATTTTGGGAGGCTGAGGCAGGCGGATCATGAGGTCAAGTGTTCGAGACCAGCCTGACCAACATTGTGAAACCCAGTCTCTACTTAAAAATACAAAAATTAGCCAGGTGTGGTGGTGCATATCTGTAATCCCAGCTACTTGGGAGGCTGAGACAGGCGAATCGCTTGAACCCGGGAGGTGGATGTTGCGGTGAAGAGAGAGCACGCCATTGCCCTCTAGCCTGGGTAACAGGAGGGAGACTCCATTTCAAAAAAAAAAACATGGTGTCATCCTGTCTCTGCTAGTCTCCTACTTTGCTAACAGGATGAAAATACAAAAGAAATTAGTGAGCTTTTTTGGCGGGGGTAGGGGGGAAATTGGTCATAAGATTAGATTAAAACCTTTACAGAGAACATTTTAAACTCAATTATCTTCTGCAAAGAAGTAGGGAAATAATTTTCTGTTATTCATTGATTTATTTATTGTAGTTCTTTATAGTAATGTTACTCTTTTTATGGGTTCACCAAATCTGACATACAAAGTCAGAGTTCCTTGACATATACATCCCTTCCTGAATTGTTTCCCTTAAAGAATCATACCTGTCTGGCTATATTTAAAATTACATGTACAGGCAAGGTGTGGTGACTCAGGCCAAGGCAGGAAGATCCCTTGAGGACAAGATTTCAAGGACAGCCTAAGCAATGCAGTGAGACCCCATCTGTCCCAAAAATTAGCCAGGTCTCGTGTCATGTGCCTGTACTCCTGGCTACTGAAAAGACTGAGGCAGGAGGAGTGCTTGAAACCAGGAGTTCAAGCTTACAGTGAACTATGATCATACAACTGAACTCCAGCCTGGGCAACAGAGTAAGATCCTTTCTCAAAATAAAAGTTGCATGTACAAAGATACTTAGGTCCGTAAAAGATCTTAAAGCAAACTTTGAGGTGAATAAAACAGAGAATGAGAACAGATATCCTAATTTTCTTTCACTCTTTCACTTTCACTATACACCACTAAAATTACCAAGTACCTGCTTCAGTTTAAGAGGGAATGCATGCTCCATGAAAGGAAAAAATAATGAAAAGAAAAAAAAAGGTGGGGGGAAGCTTGCTGTTTTTGTTTGTTTGCTTTTTGTTTATTAGCTTTCGCTTTGGTTTAGGCTTTAGAATTTTCTGGCTATCATTTAGTGATTGTTTCCTACATAGAAGGCACCATTCTAGGTCTTTGACTAACATAATTATTACATTCAATCCTCACAACTATCCTATAAGGCAGGGTCTCCAACCCCCAGCACATGGGCCAGTAGTGGCTTATGGCCTGTTAGGACCTGGATAGACTGCACAGCAAGAGGTGAGAAGTAGGTGAGTGAGTAAAGCTTTATCTGTATTTACAGCTGCTCCCCATCACTCATATTACTGCCTAAGCTCTGCCTCCTCTCAGATCAGTGTTGGCATTAGATTTTCACAGTGGAAGCCTGAACCATATTGTGAACTGTGCATGACAGCTATCTAGTTGGTGAACCCCTTATGAGACTCTAATACCTAATAATCTGTATCTGTCTCCCATCCCCCTAGATGGGACCAACACGTTTCTTTCTTTTTTTAAAAAAAATTTTACTTTTGGGGAACAGGTGGTGTTTGGTTACATGGGTAAGATCTTTAGTGATGATTTGTGAGATTTTGGTGAACTCATCGCCCGAGTAGTATACACTGAACCCAATTTGTAGTCTTTTATCCCTCATCTCCCTCCCACCCTTTCCCCTGAGTGCTCAAAGTCCATTGTATCATTCTTAAGACTTTGCATCCTCATAGCTTAGCTCCCATTAATGAGTAGGAACATATAATGTTTCATTTACCATTCCCAAGTTACTTTACTTAGACTAATAGTCTCCAGTTTTATCCAGTTGCTGAGAATGACATTAATTTGTTCCTTTTTATGGCTGAGTAGTATTCTATCATACATATATACCACAATTTCTCTATCCACTCATTGATTGATGGGCATTTTGGGTGGTTCCATATTGTTGCAGCTGTAAACTGTGGTTCTATAAACATGTGTGTACAAGTATCTTTTCTGTATAATGACTTCTTTCCCTTTGGGTGGATACCCAGTAGATGCCCAGTAGGATCAAATGGTAGTTCTACTTTTAGTTCTTTAAGGAATCTCCACACTTTTCCCATAGTGTTTGTACTAGTTCACATTCCCACCAGCAGTGTAGAAGTCCTCCCTTTTCACTGCATCAGCACCAACATCTATTATTTTGTGATTTTTTGATTATGGTCATTCTTGCAGGAGTAAGGTGGTGTCGCATTGTGGTTTTGATTTGCATTTCGCTGGTCATTAGTAATGTTGAACATTTTTTTATATGTCTATTGACCATTTGTATATCTTCTTTTGAAAATTGTCCATTCATGTCCTTAAGTCACTTTTTGATGGGATTGTTCGTTATTTTCTTACTAATATTGTTTGAGTTCCTTGTAGATTCTGGATATTAGTCCTTTGTTGAATGTATAGAAAAAACAATCCTAACATTCAAGTGGAACCAAAAGAACAAAAACTCACATAGCCAAAGCAAGACTAAGCAAAAAGAACAAATCTGGGAGCATGACATTACTTGACTTCAGACTGTACTGTAAGGTCATAGTCACCAAAACAGCATGGTACTGGCATAAAAATAGGCACATAGACCAATGGAACAGAATAGAAAACCCAGAAATAAACCCAAATACTTACAGCCAACTGATCCTTGACAAAGCAAACAAAAGCATAAAGTTGGGAGAAGACACCTTGTTCAACAAACGGTTCCGGGATAATTGGCAAGCCACATGTAGGAGCATGAAACTGGATCCTCATCTCTCACCTTATACAAAAATCAACTCCAGATGAATCAAGGACTTAATTCTAAGACCTACAACTATAAAAATTCTAGAAGATAACATCAGAAAAATTCTTCTACCCATTGGCATAATCAAAGAATTCATGACCAACCAACCAAAAGCAAATGCAAGAAACCAAAAGAAAAATAGGTGAGACTCAATTAAAGAATTTCTGCACAGTAAAAGCAACAGAGTAAATGGAAAACCCAAGGAGTGGGAGAAAATCTTCACAATCTATGCATCCAACAAGGGAATGTGTAGTTTTAGGAAAACAATGTCAGGGCTCCAACTGATTGTACATTATGGTGAGTTGCATAATTATTTCATTATATATTACAATGTAATAATAATAGAAATAAAGTGCACAATAAATGCAGTGTACTTGAATCATTCCAAAACCATGCCGTACCCCTGGTACATGGAAAAACAGTCTTCTACAAAATTGGTCCCGGGGGCCAAAACGGTTGGGGAAAGCTACTATAAAGTATTTATTATTCTAAGCTGCATGTTATAGATAAGAAGTGTGTTTAAGGCTGCCTTAGCCTTTCTGAACATCCCAAAAGCCCCAAACATAAAACTGTCTAAAAATGTGTCTTTCTTCCTGTATTGGTCCATTCTCTCACTGCTATTAAAAAAATACCTGAAACTGGGTAATTTATTTTTTTGAAAAAAGAGGTTTAATTGGCTCATGGTTCCACAGGCTGTGCATAAAGCACAGCTAAGGAGACCTCAGGAAACTTTCAGTCATGGCAGAAAGGAAAGCAGGCACGTCTTACATGGCTGGAGCAGAAGAGCATGAAGGGGGGATGCTAAACACTTTTAAACAACCAAATCTTGTGAGAACTCACTCACTGTCATGAGAACAGCAAGGGAGAAATCCACTTCCAATATCTAATCACACCCTAGCGGGCCTCTCCTCCAACACTGGGGAGGAAATGGAGGCCATTAATCTAAGTGAAATAACTCAGAAATGGAAAATCAAATAACACATATTCTCACATGTTCATCTGTTGACAGATGGCTCTGCATGATATATAGGCAGCACCCAAAATTGGACAGGCTAAGGCACTATAGCCCCTTTCTAGGACATCCCTGAAGGACAGTGGTGTAACAAAGTCTTCCTAGTGGACAGAACTTTGAGAAGTGCCCCTGGTTGTGCCCATTGCATAGAAGGAGCAATGGCCAAATGTGCAATTATATACTGATTCATGGGTTGTAGCCAATGGTTTGGCTGGATGGACAGGGACTTGTAAGCAGCATAATTGGAAAATTTGTGATAAAGAAATTTGGGAAAGAAGTATGTGGATAGACCTATCTGAGTGGTCAAAAAGTGTGAATATATTTGTTTCCCATATGAATGCTTACCAACAGGTGACCTCAAAAGAGGAAGATTTCAATAGTCAAGTGAATAAGATGACTCATTCTGTGAAAACCACTCATCCTGTTTCCCCATCCACCCCTGTCATCCCTGCCACCATGACCACTTTATTTATGGGCCCACTAGGGGGCCCATATATCCTGGTAATTACTGGGATCCTTTTCCTTCACCCTCAGCTCAGGTCAACCTTCAGATAGTGATGCTAAATCAAATGAGATAATTTGTGCTCACCAGAGGCTAATCACTGGTGTTAATATCCTAGCTCTTACCTAGTGCCATCCCCAGTCACCTCTACTCACCCTGCTGGGAAACAGAAGCATGTTGTACATCTTTCTAGTGTCCATAACTATAGACTGTATAACCCTGGGAAATCACTTAAATTTTCTGTGCCTCACTCTCTTCATCTGTAACTTGAGCATGTAATAGTTCCCACTTCATAGAGCTACGAAAAAATAGATAAATCTGAAAGCACCCATCATGCTGTATGCTACCATCAAGCTACTCATCATGCTACCTGGAGAACAAGTATATTCAAGACTGAAAATATTAGGAAAAAATTTTATCTGAAAGTTGTGCAATATTCAACAACAAAAACTTTAAAAGAAAAATCTGCCAAGGTTAAACCACAGCACAATATTATATTTGTAGCCAGTCCTCCTCTCACCCTCTCCACCCTTAGTCAACGTGCTCATTTAATTACCAAGAGCATACCCATAAAATTATCTCTTATGCTCAGGAGAGCAAGAACATTAGGTAACTCCTCTTCTATAACCACTGTAGTCAGTGAAAAGCTAGTGCTTGGCTCATATTCCCGAGAGAAGTTGTTGCCAAAAACCAAGCATCAGATAGCTTTAGGGCAGTATTTTATGGAGTATCATCACTGGACTACACTTCCATAATCACTTGAAGTAGTTGTAAAAAATTTCAGATTCCTGGGCCTCATCCCAGATTCACTGAACCACCTCTGACAGTGAGGTCCAGAAATATATGTTTTATAAGCACTGAGATGATTCTTATGCATGATATTTTTTTTAAACCATTGCCCTAAAGAATATTCTTTATCAGAGGATAAGACACGCATCATTGATGACAAGTTCTGCTACAGAAGGGGAAAATTCAAACCTAGATAGCTCTCCATGAGAAGTTTCTAATGACCTTACTGGTATCAAATTGCACTGAAACAAAATTACTTGCCACGCGTCCATTTGCACTCTAGTGTTTGTAAATCAGAGGCTCCTTTATTTTAATTATTTTATACATTAGAGAAATCTAATACTTGTGGTTTAAGAAATGAGAAAAAAAGTAGATAAAGCAGTGTCTAGAATATATGCATTATTGATTGTATTGTTTATCCCAATTTGAGTTTGAATAAAAATGGGTTAGGCAAGTCTTCAGACATTTCCACTTTAATAATTCTACGGGACTCATTGCTATTTTTTAAACTAGTAATGATGTGCTCACCTCTGGGAAACCCAGGAAGTGTTATTGACAATCGACTCCTACAACTTGACTCAGGTCATCCTTAAGAGAATGAACCATTTTTAGTCTAGTTGTTAAGGACATTACTGCTCAGTGGTAAGAGTTTAAATAATGTTTCTAGACACAAATGTTTTCAAAGGCAGGGGAGATAATGGAGTAGCACTATTAGAAACAAAGACATCTGCAATCTATGCTCTGAACTATTGTAAAATTGTGCCTGTAGCAGAAGTTAAAGCAGGCTACTAAAATCCATAAATAAGTCCTTGAAAATTGTTTTACAAAATCAGTATGAATTACTGATTTTAGCAGACATTCATTGTACTGGCTCTCCAACACTCATTCACTCTCATTTCAGAAAATATAGCCAAATTTTACTCTGAGTAACTTGACTCATACCTTGACTTTTGGGTTTGCATATTATTTTGTCTTATCTAACAAGATCTTCCCATAATTTTGGCCAGAGTTATCTCTTCAGATATGACCATGCAATTTCATAGACGTCCATAAGACTTTTGTCAGGACTTGTAAGATCATTGTAGGCTCTTTGCTCACTAGATTTGAAGCTGGGAGAATATAGGTCCTGAACTGTTGTCAGCATCTTGACGCCACACAAAACTTGAGATTGATTTCAACATAGCCATGGAATTGAAAGTTAATTACAATGTTCGAACGATAAACTCACTCGTAACCTATCTGAGCCAACAAACGCCTGAAATTTCAGATACATTAGAAATAATTTCTTTTACCTAAAGCATTCTGGATTCTATGAAGTGTCACCATATTGTTAATCTTTCTAATAGTACAACTGAGTCTGTGAGTACAAGGTGAAGACTGAATGATTGTGAAAAAACAATTCTCTTAACAAACATCTATTGAGTGCTTGCTCTTTACCAATGAACTTATTAAAGGTACATTATTTGAGTACACCAATGACTTTAAAACGTGATTACCCCTTATACGTCTTATAAATATTTTCTAATATTCCTTTTAAAAAGTAAATTTTATCCACTTCAAAGCCATAATAAAAAGCATGCTTGAATGAGTCGTTTGTTGTTTGTATATATATAAATTAAATGCACTAGAGATTATCAAGGCATTTATATATGCTCTTGGTCAATTCATTTTTATGTACTTCTACTATCCTTAGGAATGAATGTACTATTACCTAGGAAGATGAGAGTTCTGCACTAGTCATTTTTTCTGTATATAGTCTTTGAATATCCATTCATTATAAAATTGTTTAAGTAGATGCACTGTCATGGCATATGTGCATCAGATACAGTTAAATGACAGGTCTTAGTTCACCTGCTGGGTACAGGCTACATGCTCTTATCACATATAATTGTTGTGCAGTTCAACGTAAATATTAACATGGTTTGTAGCTGAAATAGGTACGATAAGAAATGCAAGTGTGACTGTTACACATAAAATGATTATGATATTATTTGTCTAGGGTTTATTACATATCAAGCACTATCCTCAGTATTTTACATGGATTATTCATTATATCTTTACAGCGCCATAAGGGATATATTATCTCCATTTCCATGTTGCTGAAAAAAAATGAAACTTGAGAAAGTTAACTGGATTGCCTGTGATTGTATGGATAGTAAATAATAGAGTATGGTTGCGTTTAAATCCACTTAATCTTGCTGCTAAAATCAGCATGGTTTTAATGACTATCATGTACTCTCTTTAAATCATTTGAGATTAAACTTTGAAAACTTTAAGTTTAAAATCAATTTAACTGATAATTTCAGATAATTGTTAAAATGCTGTTAACATTTGTTACAACTTATTTGTGTGAATGAGGATTATGTACATAGCTTTTGAGAAAAGTAAAATATACGCAAACAAAATGGATGCTGACACTGATAGATTGCTTCCATCACCCATTTGGTCATAGGTTTGGATTTGAAATTTTGGTGTGTATCACAATAGCATCACTGTTTTTACTGACTGACTTTCTAATAAGTGCATATTATCAATTTCAACTTTAAATGTGTACCTAATTAAAACGCCGCTAGATACTTGTATTCAGCTGTTCTTATAGTGCTATAAAGAAATACCTCATACTGAGTAATTTATTAAAGTAAATAGGTTTAATTGGCTCACAGTTCTGTAGGCTGTATAGGATTTATAGTGGCATTGCTTCTAAGGAGGCTTCAGGAAGCTTGCAATTATGGTGGAAGGCAAATGGGGAGTAGGCATGTCACACGTAAAAACAGGAGCAGGAGAGAGAGGGAGGGGTGTGTGGGGAGGTGCTACAAACTTTTAATCAGCCAGATCTTGTGAGAAGTCACTCACTATCATAAGAACAGCACCAAGGGATGGTGCTAAACCATCCATGAGAAATCCACTCCCATGATACAATCACCTCCCCACAAGGCCACACCTCCAACACTGGAGATTACAATTCAACATAAGATTTAGTGGGGACACAGATCCAAGCCATGTTGTTATTTTTGTACTGGTTTAATATTTCACTTTTTAAAAGGGATTTTAGTCTTAAAGTGCCATATTTGGGGTAACTTCAGTAGATAAACATAGCATAAGCAAAATAAATAAGTGTTGAATACAAGATGAATTATATAAATTCTGGGTTACACTGTTGTGTGAAAAGTTAACATCATTTGATACTAAGTAATAACACTGCTTACAGGAGTTTCTGGATGTTCTTTTGAAGGACTTTGAATCTCCTCATTTGATAAAATGGTCCTTTCCCTTAAAGAATCAGCATAAAATATCTCTAAGTCTGCAGATCAGATGGGAGCGCAAACTTTTACACCTGAAGCAGCAGGAATATTTATCAACCTCAATGGAGTGTTTCCTGTATTATGTTGCCCTTAACAGCAACGTGGCCTCTACCTACAGTGGACAGCATGCATTTTAGAAACAGAAGCAGATACTTTTATCCCTTTGCTAGAATGATGCAGTATCACTGATTAAGTCATTTTTATAGGCCATTGTATATTTCAGATAAATGGCTATTAGTGTTAGAGAGAACTGAAGCTTCAATAAACATGACAAATTTATTGCATGCTCTAATCTTAGATGAAGTAGCTGTGCTGAAAGACATTATTTTGAAACATGCTCAGGTCCCATGAATTTCCAGGAGGACAGCAAGCCAAAAGTCTGAGTTAACTGGTAGTGTAGATTGTTATTAGAATCCAGTTGGATGGCTTTCACTCTATGTTTTCCATCTTTCCTTCTAAACATTTCCTTTCATTTAGCAGACATAGTCTGCCATATGGATTCCATTGAGTCTAAAATTTATTAAACATTTAGTTCACCAAAAAAGACATTAATAACTATCTTAGTATGTCTATAAACAAAACACTCAGAAATTTTCAAGCAACAGTCCAAATGATGAAATGCTTGCATAAATACAATATAGTCACTGTTTGCTATTTATTTCTGCAAATATCAGATGTTGAACTGATATTTTAGCTATTTTGTTTTTAAAAATTTTCTCTCTAGTGAGGAAATGCAATATGCTTTGGATATAAAAGTTCATTATTTCTCTTCTGTTCAGAAATTTCAATGAATTAATGCAGATGGTTTAAATGCTTCTGCATTCATTTTAATGACATGCTCATTGTAAACAACTTACAAAATGCAGAGGAGTAAAATGTTAGGTCAGTGCAAAATAACTGCAGTTTATGCAACTACTTTTCATGGCAGAACCCGCAATTGCTTTTGGACCAATTTAATAAGAAAACCACCCCATCCTACCATCCAAAAAGATGAGCATTATTTGTATTTTGGCAAAATTTCTACTAATCTTTAGTGTTATACATCTGGTATTCTTTTTTAATTTAGTGTTTTGCATGAAGATTTAGGAACTTAAGATTTTTAAGCATTGTTATGTTGCTAATATCCTTATAGTTCTCAAAAAATACTGCTCAATAATCGCATATAATTCCATCATTTAAACTTCAGGGAGAAAGGGTAAAACTGACAATATATAATGTTTCAAAGATACTGGGCAACAAGAGAGAAACTCTGTCTCAAAAAAAAAATTAATGTCTAGCTTCTCACTGCTCAAAAAGCCCAATACACAAGAGGTGAGATGTGGTTGAAGAAAAGTAGCTTTATTTAAATGCTGACAGATGAGAAGATGGCTAGGCTCAAGGCTCCAAAAATCATTTCAAATCTTTAGACTCACTGAAGGGGTTTAAAAAAGGAAGTTTGGTATGGGGAACATATGGGAATGGTGCAAGGTACTGGTCTGCATGTCTTGTTCTGATGGCTCTCTTGAGTTATTGTGCACCTGAAGTACCAGCTGGCACCATCACTGCAGTTGCATTGTCGATTAACTACCTTAAGGTAATCTCTAGGTGGAGGAGAGTTCTACAGCTGGGTCTTCATGCCTGGCTCGTTTCAAGATTAGCTCCTACAATTAGTAGTTAAACATATAGTTAGATAAGCATGCACACACTGGTCATAGAGTCAGGTGCAAAGGAGTGTCTAGATGGAGGGAAAATGTTTCTAAAGTATATTTCATGGCTATATCTTAAGACTAAGGAGGCAAGTTAGGCTGGGAGCCATGGCTCATGCCTGTAATCCTAGGACTTTGGGAGGCTGTGGCGGGTGGATCACAAGGTCAGGAGATGGAGACCATCCTGGCTAATATAGTGAAACCCCGTCTCTACTAAAAATGCAAAAATTAGCTGGGTGTGGTGGCACGTGCCTGTAGTCCCAGCTACTCTGGAGGCTGAGGCAGGGGAATTGCTTGAATCCGGGAGGTGGAGAGTGAAGTGAGCCTAGATCGTGCCACTGCACTTCAGCGTGGGCAAGACTCTGTCTGAAAAGAAAAAAAAAAAGACTAAGGAGAAAAGTTTTGAGATATATTTCAAAACTAAAATATTCAGTTCCGTAACTAGTCAAAAGTATTCAGTCAGTATCAGATTATTCTAGAAGGTGGTCAGGACAACAAAAAGACAAGATAATTAAATGTGTTTCAGGAAATGTAAAGCTATCACACACGGAGTCCAGACAGGAAAGATATGGAAATGAAGCTGAGAATAGGCTAATAAAATAGGCTAACATTGGGGAGAGGAGAGGAGTTGAGGAACTAGAATATTATACATATGCCTTGACTTTTCAGACTTGCCCTGAATATAATGCAGGAAAAAAAAATCTTCATTCTAAGTCTAAACTACCCAGTATTTATTAACCTTCACTTTAATTTTAATCAAGTGGTTACTTTATGTGTCTGAACATTGTAACAAGTATTTGTAAAATAAGTGAACTTTTATAAAAGAAGCATCACACCTAAAGAATTATTTTGATATACTAACTATTCAAGTTAGCACATTATGATAAAATATCATTCATTTGAATGCAATATTCAAGGAATATATTAATTAATCTTAGTCTGTCTTGAAAATAACACAGTATTTCTGCTTTAAGAAAATTGGGAAAAAATAACACTGCGCCCTTTTCTGAAATTCTTTAGTTTGCACATGAGAAAGAAGTCAGAGGATTTGTAATGTGCTGTCTATAGGCTTCTGAACACTTCAAGACTTGTGATGTAAACTGAATTCAACAGTCTTTATCCAACCAAAGTTGGCCATCAATAAGCACATTTATATGTCTATTTGCTGCATAAGAAGCACACTTTCTCCAGAACAAGTGAAGATTATATACAGATTCCTTGGTCCCACTCCCAGACGTAGCAATTCCATACTTCTTGAAGTTGATGTCAGGAATATTACTTTAAGTTTTTCACATGATTTTCATGGTCAATCAGTACTTCAATTTACTTCTTATATAAAGAGGTCATTCATGTTCTTTGCTACAGTTCCAGGTATTAGCTCCCTCAGGTATTTCTCTCATTGGCTGGATACCTACTAAGAGAGGAAATAAAAAAATAGTAGATTTTTCTACTCTTTAGGTGAATCTACATTTAAAGAAAAAAAAAAAAACCCTTTCCACAGACATACCCTTGGCAAAAGAAACAGAATATCTGCTTCACTGTACATCTGATAACTCTTACCTACTCCATCCTTTCAACACAAAATAGAAAAAGGAAAAGAAAAAAATGGTACAAACATTTACTGAGCAAACCAAAATTTGCCCATAACAAACTAGAAGCCTTTGCATAATCTCATTTCATTTTTGCCACAGGCCTACAAATTAGATATGACTGAATTAGTCCGTTTTCACACTACTATAAAGAACTGCCTGAGGCTGGGTAATTTATAAAGAAAAGAGGTTTAATTGATTCAGAGTTCCACATGGCTGAGGAGACCTCAAGAAACATAATCATGGTGGAAGGGGAAGCAAGCACCTTCTTCACAAGGCAGCAGGAGAGAGAAAGTGAGTGTGTGAAGGGGGAACTGTCAAACACTTATAAAACCATCAGATCTTATGAGAACTCTCTCACCATCACCAGAACAGTATGGGGGACACCACTCCCATTATCCAATCACCTCCCACAAGGCTCCTCTCTCTACATGTAGGGATTATGATTCAAGATGAGATTTGGATGGGAACACAGAGCCAAACTGTATCAATGACCAACCCCAACTTATAGATGAGAAAACCAATGCTCAGAGAGGATAAGTATTCCACTCACAATGCCGCAGCTAACATGGTACAAAATAGTCATTCAAACAATGTTGTCAGCACAACACCCTGGTATTCATAGCCTCTGAACTACACACATATGCATATACATACATACAGGTAGCGTGCTAAGAACACTGAAATAAGAGTACTGAACTCCGGTTTCTAGCTCCAGCGCATTTCCTAATTAGCTTTAGTGACCTTCCTTAATGTTCATGAATTTTGTGGACTTCATAAATCTCAATGTTAAATAAGGATAGGGTATTATGTTATTTCTAAGGTCTTTTGTCATAGTATAAAATATATTCATCTACTCTATTCCTCGGAATCATTGCAAGCCCAGTGTGGACTTTATCACATGCACTACCTGACATTTTTAGAACATATCATTTCAAAACACAGAATAAGGATGAGGCAGTGACTATATTTGAAATTTTTAAATCTTACATTCTGTTGTCCTTCACACATGATTTAGGTGTAATCAATAACTGTCAAACTCATCAGCAATAAAATATCTCAGCCCACTCACCTGTTTCAGAATGTATTCTAATTCCAATGTCTATGGGCCACTTTATGTTTCTAATGTATTTGAAAGTCAGGTTATTGAGTTTCTGCTTACAGAACCACTCCTTGGAGAAGAATTTCTTGGTTTTGCAAGACTGCCCATACTTAAGAGCAGTGCATTGGGAGAACTCCTCCTCCACATCAAAAGATATATTTTAAGCAGAAGTTTGAGCATTTGGAAAGCAAATGCCATTTTGAAAACACAAATGAAATACACAGAAATGTTTGATCAGAAAGAGCACAAGAATAAGAGTCAAGGGACCTGAATTTAAGTGGAAATCCAGCTACTGACTAGCTGTTTGATCTTGGATAAGGCATTTGACCTTCCATATTTCAATTTCACCTCTGTAAAATGATCTTCGAAAGGCAATGCAAAATAGGTACACTGGAACAGTTCTGCAGTCTTCTAGATTTCTCTAGATGATTCCCAGATTCTTCTTTCCTAAAGTCTCCAGAGCCTCCTTTTTGCTTGCTACTTCACAAGAATCAGAGGAAAACATACACAAGCTTTCCACATTATATCTTCCCATTTGCTGCATCTGTATTCATATACTCTGACTTGTCTGTTATAGTGAAAGAGTTTCTTATCCCAAATGAGAATAATCATTCCAGTTGTACACTGCTACTAATTCAAGGGTTATGGTCTTGCCCCTATCATTTTTTTTTAAAGATGGGGTCTCACTTTGTCATCCAGGCTGGTCTTAAATTCCTGCCTGAGCTCAAGTGATTTTCCTGCCTCAGCATCCCAAAGTGCTGGTATCACAGGCAAGAGGCACATGGCTCCTTTGCAACCATCTTTTTCTCTCTTGTGTATTTCATATTTATCCCTCCTGCTGGACCATTCCAATCAGCATCCAAACTTGTTCTCTTGTTCTAGGATCATTTTACTTAAAAAAAATACATTTTATTGTGTACATTTAAGGCATATGTTGTGGCATACATATATTAATATTATAGTGAAATGGTTACTATAGTGAAGCAAATTAACATGTCCATCATCTCACATAGTTACTCACTTTTTTGTTCTTGATTTTGTAGCAAGCCTGAGCAGCTAAAAGCTCCTCATTTAACAGGAATCCCAATACAGTACAATTATTTTAGCTATAATTCTCATACTGTACATTAGATCTCTAGACTTGTTCATCCGACATATCTGCTACTTTGCAAGCTCTGACCTACATCTCTCATTTAGTCCCACCCCCATCCCCATCCCTACCCTAGTAACCACTGTTTTACACTCTGTCATTTTATAGTTTGCTCTTTATTCTTAGATTCCACATATAAGCAATATGCAATATTTTGTCTTCTGTGTCTGGCCTATTACACTGAGCTTAATGTCCTACAGTTTCACCAGTGTGGGAAATAGCAGAATCTCCTTTTTAAAGGCTGAATAATATTTCATTATTTACATACCACAGTTCATCCATTCATCTGTCAATGGGCGCTTAGGTTTTTTCCTTCTTTTTTCCATTGTAAATAATGCTGGAATGAACATATGGGTGTGCGGATATTTTTATGAAGTGATGATTTCATTCCCTTGCAATACATGCCCAAAAGAGGAATTGCCAGATCATATGGTAGCTCTATTTTAAAATTTCTTTACGAAATGCAATATTATTTTCCATACTGGCTGCACTAATGTATATTCTTATCAACAGTGTACAATGGTCCTTTTCTCCACACCCTCACCAACATATCTCTTGACTTTTTGATAATAACCATCATAACGAGTGTGACATATATCTCATATTGGGTTTGATTTGCATTTACCTGATTATTAATAAGGTTGAGCACCTTTTCATATACCTGTTGGTCATTTTTGTCTTCTTTTGAGAAATATCTATTCAGGTCCTTTGCCCATTTTTAAATCACATTGTTTTTCTCCTACTGAGTTGTATGTATTCCTCATAATTTTTTATATAAATCCCATGTGAAACATATGGTTTTCTAATTTTTTTTTGTTCTGTAGGCTGCTGTTTGATTTTGTGCTGTGCTGAGTCCCCCAGAGATCCAGAGCCTCTCTTCTTAATTGAAAAAACAAAAATACTTTGGTCAGGCGCGGTGGTTCTTGCATGTAATCCCAGCATATTGGGCGGCCAAGGTGGGTGGATCACTTGAGGCCAGGAGTTTGACACAAGCCTGCCCAACATGGCTAAACCCCGTCCCCACCAAAAATACAAAAATTAGCTGGGTTTGGTGGCACATGCCTGTAATCCCAGATGCGAAGGTGGCTGAGTCACTGGAATCACTGGAACCTGGCAGGCAGAGGCTGCAGTGATACAAGATCACACCAAACAACAAAACAAAACACCTTTGTCCTCATGTCCCTCTCCATGTTTCTCCCGGTTAATTATCTTTACAGCAAATGTAATGTAATGAGTGGTCTATATTCTCCTTCAATCCCTTCTCAATTGGCTCAATGATCATTTACTTCCCTTTTTTTAATGCCACCTCTTACCAGCATTCGACAGTGTGGACCATTCCGTTCTTCCCTTGATTTGCTGAAATCATGCTGTCCTGATTTCTCTCATATATGATTGCTCCATCTTAGAGCTCAACACTCTTGATTTTCAGCCTTGAAAATTAAAAAGAAAAAAAAGAAAAAGAAAAAAAAAGAAAGAAAGAGCTCAATACTCAACTCTCTTCTATATCTAAGCCTAGTCCCATGATGCTAAACATCATCTATGTACTGACCACTCCCACATTTCTGTCTTCACTTGACACTCCTCCCATGAACACCAGACTCATATATCCACTTGCCTAATCAGCATATGAAAAGATATTGTAATATAATGCTGTAGGCTGTGGAATTACTGAGAAGCCCCCAGCCAATGACTGAACATGACATCAGTACAAGAATTCATGATTTCTGACCAGCACAGGATCACTCTATGAGCAGCCTTTGCTAAGTCCTCTAAAACTTTCTCAGAGCCACATCTTAGTCCGAGTCTACTTTCTACTGAAGATGTTTCAAGCAAGGGCCTTCCAGGTAACAGTGCTCCCATTAGTAAGTACTCTCTTGAAGGAATATTTGATTGGTCCACTTTTGCAGCTTCCACAAAGGCTACATTGAGTTCACAGACACCAACACTAGCAGAGATGCCCTCTTATTCAGAGCTGAGTTTCAGTTAAGGCACCCTCTTCAAAACATTGAAGTTTTAATCATTCAGCCTCTTCCTTTTGTTTCATCAGCTCCACGGGGATAGCTACATCCTCTATTTGCTACTTCCATGATACCATACAATTTGCTTTTGACCCTTTCAGTTAATTACATGGCTAACAACTTTATAAACTAGTAAAGAATTATGCTAAATTCTCTTTGCTAAAGTACAGGGTGTTTTTGTCTCCTGATTGGACTCTGCCTGACGCAAGTGTTATCTAATGACTTCCTCTTATGGAAGAGAAGGATTCAACTTTCTTTCACTAACCCGGCACCACATCCTTACATATAAGCATAGTTCTTCTTATCTTCAAGATTAGTTGTACTACTTCACTTTTGTATCATAAATCAGCTCACTGTTTATGTTATTTTGACTGTGCTAAAAGCTAGTCTAAATACAAACTTGCAGTCTAATTTTTGGTTATGTTTCCTTCCCTGAAGAAGGCTCTTTTTTTATCAGTTACTGATTGCCTTGACTTTCATGTATTATACTTTTTTCAGCTCAACCAACACCCTTCCTTGATTATATAAATATCCTCTCAATACATTCCAACATATTTTGTATCTTCTTATCAGTGCTCTGAAGACCTCTCACCCAGAGCCTTTTTATCTCTTCCAGTAATTCTGGTTGTTCCCTAGGCCTGCTATATAGTGGCTGTCTAAGGAATTTCTATCACCAGTCTCCATCACCTGGAAGATTTTTTTAGATGCCTTCTTGTGTGTTGGATCTCTTGTTTACATGTCCTTTTGAATAGACCCATCTCTATTGCAGAATACAGCAGCTGATAAACAGTTTCCATCAGTATCTTAAGTTTTAAGACTAAATGAAATGACAATGACTTATGTAAAGATTTAGGCTGAAGTAATAAGAAAAATTATGGCAGGCAAAACAGAGTAACAAAATGACAGATTATGATGTCCTGAGTCCCTCCGCAAATGTCATTTTCTTCAAGCCTGGCCCTCAAGAGCCTGAGTAACAGGAGGAGAAATTTTCCAATTGTTCACACACATAAAACTCATTTCCAAGAAACTGAAATACCCATTGAATTATATGTTCAGATTATGTTCAGAGCCATAATATCATCATTTAATAAGAATCTAATTTTGCTTCATATCTTGAATCGGCAACAAATGTAATTTACCAGAAACTTGCACATGTTTGTATCTGTTTCTGTTTGGAAATTGAGATTTAAGCAATGACTATGTCACAAAAGTAAACAGAACAGAAAATGTCTTCTACTTTAATAATTGAACTACCTCGTCCCAATGAATTTTGAAATTCATTTTAAAAGAGGTTCACATAGAAGTACATCCCGGAGTCAAAGTAAAAAGAAAACAAAACAAGTAATAAGCATGAGGAGAAGAGATAAAAATGCCAAGAAGAAAATTATTATGTTTAATTCACCCCCAAACTGGTGTCATGTCATGCAAAACAGAAAGAAAAGCAAACCAATCACTTCAGATTGTAATAAATGTTTAATTGGTTTGGCTCTTAATAAGGGAAAAGGAGAGTACCCCAAATTGTTTCAACCAGGAGACAGGAGTTATATACAGTTGCCCTCCTTATTCATGGGTTCCACATCTGTAGATTCAACCAACAGCAGATAGAAAATACTTGGAAAAAAAAAAGAAATTAAGAATACAATGATAAGACAATACAAAATAATACAAACAAAAATCAATAGAATATAAGCAACTATATAGCACTTATATTAGATATTATAAGTAATCTGGATATGCTATAAAATATGCAAGGGGAGGTGTGTACACTATACGCAAATACTATTCCATTTTATATCAGGGACTTAAGCATTCAAGGGTTTTGCTATCCACTGGGGTCTTGGAACCAACCCCACATGGTTACCATGGGAGGACTGTACTTGAAAGCAGTGACCTGAGTTTATAATTTAATCATGTTGAAATAATAAAGAACGCTTAAATAATAATGCTAACCAGAAAATCCTTTTAGGATTTAAAAGTTTAGTCTTTTAAAAGTAAATACTGTTCTCTAAAAACGGTTTAGACTAGCAGCATCAGATTGCGTTGTTATTAAAGAAGCCACCACGAGGGGGCAATATCTTCAAGCCGCACTACTGCAGATCCCTTTTTCTTCAAAGCCTGGGACACTCAGGACTGTTTCAGGCAACAGCCCAGAGGTAATTCATTTTTCCGGACAGCAAGTGAGTCTGCACGGCTTTAAAGCATACAATTAGGCGGTATCTATTGACGTCCAAAAATTACATAACGCTTTACCGCCGTGTTATTCAACCCTGCGTCATCTGGGGTGCTTTAAAAAATTATCTATGGCTGCAGAATTTCTCAGGTTGGGGCCAGTATTGATATGCTTTAAAACCTTCCTTAGGGAGGATTAGGACACCGTGTAACCCAATCTCGGGGTATTAGAAAACAGTATTGAGTTTGAGGGCTTCACATTTCTGTGCATTTCCTTATTTTTTTTATTATCTGTAATGCAGTCGTTTCAGGCAATATAATGAGGGAGACAGCTGAATCGTCTTTAAATGACTATTCATTTCATTAAGTCTAATATTTAAGGTTAATATGCTTATATCATCTACCTTTTATTATATTATCATCAGAAAATTTGAAATCCTTTAAAATGGAACAGTGAGGTTTTATTATTATCTCTAATAAATTACTGCTAGGCAACGTTTAGCAGAGTACACATTGCAGACTGTCATTTCAGCTCAGTGCTGCAGACATCGCTTTGCTACAAGAAGCAGAGATGCGGATTATCCTAAGAACAATGATCTAGTTAACAAAGATTTCCTGCTCTGATTGATTCAGATCTCATCACTCCAATTTTACCTTCACGGTTGCCACAAAAATATAATGCTTTGGAACTCAGAGTGAATCAAAGTCTTTGCAAAAAATTAAAAGTTTGTCTTTAAAGCCATTAAAAACATAATCCGAAAATTAGATTTCCACAGCTAGGAAAAGGAGAGAAAAATGAAGGTACGATTCCTACAGTTTGGTTAAAAATGACAGTCTGATTTATCTAGGTTGTCCATTTTACTACTAGTAACTACTACATGGTAGAAAATGGCTTTATAGTCAGAATAAAGTGGTTTTAAATCCCAGTTTTATAACTCACCTACTCTGCAGCGGAGGCAAAATATTTAGTCTCTCTGAACCTCTGTTCTTTCATGTTTAATAATGGGAATAATCACTATATCACAGAGTTGTGTGAATGAAATGGAGCAATAAATGTAGAGAAAAGGCCATGTCGATAGGTTATCCAACAAGAGCCAGCTATTACTAGAGAGTCTGGTACTAGAAATTCCTAGCAGAGATTACTAGTAATTGGCATTTCAAAGTCTGGAATGTTATAGCTACGGCAGCTGCCACTGCGGCTGGCCATTGCTCACTTCCTAGAGAAATCCAGGGTGGTTAATGCCTAATCACAAGCCTCACCCTCACCATCTGGTGTTTCTCACTTGGCTGCTATTCGCAGTCCCACAACAAACCACCCTTCAAAAGGTTTAGTCATGATGCATCAGGAAAACTACAACCTGAGAACTTAAAAAAAAAACAGTAAGCAAAGTCATGTTCAAATGTTAATAGAGTCACGTTCAGCATTTTCATATCTCTTAAAATTATTTAGCAAATAGATTTTCAATTAACATTTCACTGTCAGATTGGGATGGGTCTGTTGAAGACTATTCTTGTGACCCTTTCTCATCCAGAAGCAAGGAGAGCAGCAGTATAAAATAGGAAGTATAAATTACATTGTATTGAAATTATATGTTTCTCTTAACATTTACTGACTTGCAACCAAGTTATCTGGGTAAGCTCTTCAAGTGCAGAGACCATGTCTAATTGTCTTCAAGCTCTGCTCAAGCTCAAGAACTAGTACCAAAGAAATGCAAATTAAAACAAGATTATCCATCCGTTAAGTTGTCAAAGTGAGAAAAGTATGAAAATACCCAAAGGTGGTTAGAATCCAAACCTTTCTGGGCTCAACATAAGTTCAAGAAGACTTAAAAATGTCCATGACCTATGACACAGCAATTCCATTCCTGGGAATTGGTCCTAAGGGGAGATTTAAGAAATGCTGAACTTTACAGTAAAGTTGATTTGTATAAATATTCTATTTTTATATTTCTTAGTGGTTTAATAAGTATGTAAAGCTATCTTAAAATGATGTTAATTTGTACTTTAATTGCTAACAATTAAGCAATTGCAGCAAACAATTTCTCTTTTGCTAGTTTATGACTTTTTCTTTGAATTTGTAAATTATCTGTTGACTGATTACATACTCAATGGAATTTTGCATATTATCTTAGTCATGTTTCAGCTCCAGAATACTTATATTTCAGGTTCTATGGGTTAGTGTTCTTCCTGAGGGAAAAATTTCTGTTGATGAGGGAAATATTCATACAGAAGAACAATTTTATACTGCAGTTAATTATATATATTAATATTATAGATGCTCACATGAAGCTTAAATCAAGACACATCTCATGGTTCTAACTTGGGAAGCTAAGTTTGATTCATCATGGTAGGAGCCTATGTAACAACCTAATAGGAAAAATGAGAACCCCTATTATCCCTCTACTTTCAATTCAGTATTAATTTCACCCCCATTCTTAGTAAAGTTTCAAGGCCCAGTGGCAAACTCAACACTTGTCAAATTTCTTATCATTTTCATTTTTTTATGTGTAACTTTTCCATTGTTTCAGTAGACTTTGTGTCTTTGTGTTTCTTTTCCTTCTCTTTTTATATTTATTTATTTGTTTATTTATTTATTTATTTATTTTTCGTTATTTGATTTTCTTGTATGTCTGAATGTTCGGAAAAGGCTGTTTTTTCTTTCATCCATTTTTATTGGGAAGTAAAATTTGCATAAATTTTCTCCTGTGAGGATAGTGTTAATTAGCTGAATTTGTTAACAAGAATGCTCAGTACTAAACTGCCATTTGCATTACTGACTTTTTTTCTCCCAAGCTTTTGCATTGTTTCTACTTCTGTACATGTTTTCTTAGCCTTGAATTTGCCTTTTATCTAACACCCACTATTTTGTCTTGATATTTAATTCCTCTTTGATTCATTAATAGCTGTCAAAATTTCACTGTCAAAAATGCAAAGATAATTTAATCTCATAATAGAAGGTTCAGAAATACAAGATATTCGGAAAGAGCAGTGAATTTCTTAACAATGTCTAAGTTTGATGCTCTTCTGCTTTGATTGTGAAAGCTCATTTAAGGTGGATGACAGAGCCAAAACAAGATGCCTGAAAATAGACATACAGAGTTTAATTCTTTATTTGTTTCTTTCTCACTAATGACTATTTTCCTATTACATGTTAAATCTGGGAATACTGAGAAGTTGGAGAAATGAGAAAGATTACTTTTACTTGCCTCCTTTTGATCCCTGAATATCTCCTACTTTTGAGATGGAACACAAATCATAATATTATTGGCTATTTTACTATGTACACAGAACAAGGCAAGCACTGTGCTACATAGATGCCTACCTTATTTTTTTTTTAAATCCCATTTTACAGAGTACAAGAAGGAGACTCCAGAGATTAAATAACTTGGCCAAAATCTTCCACCATAGTAAGGAGCAGTGCCATAATTCGATCACTGGCCATGCTCTTTCAATTTCACTGAATAACACTGACATGTAGAAATTTGGAAAATATAACTTAGCTCTCAGAGCAGATTACATCCCGTTGACATTTAAGGTAGTTCTTATACAGACACAGAAACAAATTCCACTCAAATGAGTTTACCATTTGAAGCATTACTATTTTTCTGCAAAAATAGCTCTTAGCTTAATCAAAATTTTATTTCTAAGCTTCAATAGATTATATATTTTTTTCAAAGCATAGTGATGGCTCCAGTAAGTGTATATACAGACTGTGTGTGTGTGTGTGTATTCCACACACCCCCTCCCACCCCCAAAAATACAAAACACTGTACAACCACTTAAACATTATCTTTCCTTGGAAGGCAAATGTGGTTTTATTTCCTTGTTTTGACTTAAGAGAAAAAAAAACACATGAATTATGTAACTTTCAAAGGCCAAAAAATAATCAAACTAAATCTAAGAATTATAAGCCTGATGACAAGTCCAGAAGCAAAAATTTACATTATCTACTTTTTCTACCATGAACATATGATACAATTTTTCCTTTTGTTCCTTAATAAAGAATTATATCTACAGTACAGCTGGAATATAATATAAATGGATATATTGTAACCAGGTGCAGGCTTGGCTGTTTGCTGCTTGCAGAGTCAATCAACAAGGACAAAATGCTATGAAAGAACAGTGAATTTATTTTCCAAAGCTAGCAGGGAAAATGGTCCAGGCTCCTGCCTTAAATAAAACATTTCAAATTTTAGACAGAATGCAAGGACTTAAAAAGGGTTGCGTGGTATGTGGGGACATGCAGGAGAGTCAAGGAGGTGCCAGTCTACATGACTTGCTCTGACAACTTCTCTTGGATTATTGACCTATCTTGTGAATGGGTTGTGCCATCTTGGGTGTGACCAGTCTGCAAATTAACTGCAACTGTGAAGAAATCTCCAGGTCAGGGAGAATTCCATAGTGACCTGAATTGTTTCAATATTTAGTCTCTAGAACTTCTAAACAAATAGATAATTAGATAAGGGAAACATTGTGCAAGGGGGTACCTGGCAGAAAGAAGGAAAGTAGAATATTATTCCATTATTAAAGGCAAGACAAGGAACAGGCAGGAAAGAGAAAGAACAAAAAACATTTAAAAACAGGACACTCAGATACAGTATCTTTGGTAAGTATATATAAATTTAGTTAATGTTGAATGTGGAAATGGTTTTAAGTATAAATGGTAACATAAAATAATTCCTTTAACATATTATTAGCATGTTAGTTTCACAGAGGCAAAAATATTACCAGGATGTGAATCATAGACAAAGTAAAACTATTAATTTTAACAGAAAAAAATTAAACATCTGAAACCAAAATGAGAGTTCTATAACAATTAATGTAGTGTGACAATGAGATTACTGCAACTAACACTGGGGAAAATGTATGTTTCTAATATTAATTTAAATTAACATATAATCCAGGTATAAAGGGAAAGAGAGAGAGATTTTGTTTGTTTTGTCTGTTGCAAGGGCACAGGAGAAGGAAAAAAGAAGTCAGGAAGCAGATTATTCTAGAAACCTAAAGGTAGACAGTGAGTCATTTCAGAGTACCCACGTACATATCTGGCAAAGTAAACAGATCCAGCAACTGTACCCAGTAGATCTCATTAGTGATTTCAAAAGAGATTAAACATTAATCATCACCTCCTATGTGCATCTTGCAAAACGCACTCAGCATGCTGCAATCTGCATGATTCATGAGGATATCTGAGTCTTAGGTGAAATACAAAGGAATTTATTTATTTATGGAAGTTAAACTCTTATCCATACAAAAAGAGCTTTCCCCTTATGATTCTGATTATCATTAGCGCTATATGGAATTACTGCAAACATAATTGATTGATTGTGGGATCACATAACAATATATCATGTACTTTGATATATAAAGCTATTACCTGTGAGTTTTAACACTACACAATAAATCTTGTAAATGGATAGATTTTCCAATGACAAGCTACAAGTTGTTTGTAACTATAGTCCAGTCTGCCAATTTTGGAAAATATTCCTTTTACTGTAAGAAATCTAGAGCTATAGTTAAAGCAATCTCCACTCCTCAGTGGACTACCAAGACTGCACAAACTTCTTACCATGCAGGGTTTATTTTTGGCACAGGAAAGACAGAACCAAGCTGTCAGAAAAATAGCAGGATGGAAACATGTTTAGAATCATAAACATCCCCAGGCACTATACATTTGACAATAAACTGTCCTTTATAGGGAACAAGATTATTTGAAGTGTGATCTTTCAAGAAAAATAATCAGTAGCGATGATTCTCAGTTACACTGATAGTATTCTAAAATTCATTGCAACTGCCTATTTATGGAACAGAGATTAAATTTAGCAGTTGAAATCAAGGTTGCCAAACATCATATAAAATATTAAATAGAAAAATGCAAGTTAGGAGTTTTAAAATGGGAGAAAGGAAGACAAGGATGGAGGGAGAGAGTGAAGGAGAGAAAGAAGGAAGGTAAGGAGGAAGGAAACCAGTGTCATGTGAGCTGCCTTCTGCTTTCTGTGGAATAGAAACTACCCAAATATTGTAAAAAGAAGAGAAATTGACAAACAAAAACCTAAAAATATCCAATACACAACCAATTGTTGCCAGCTATCAGCCAAATTAATTGTGTGCTACTACAATTACGACTACAATCTTTATTAGTAAAGATCCAGGTACATAAGAGGAATTGTTGGATGAAAAAACATTGTGAGGGAGTTTCCTTGGGACCTGCCTTTGCATAGTAAGCACTCTCTTTTACTTATATCTTAAGCTTAATGCCGACCTCTGCCACCTTCTTGTATATTACAGATCAATAAAAATAACAAAGGTATCTAAATATACTTTTGTTTACGTTTAACACACATTTGAAAGGCTATCTTCATTTTTAAGGACAACCCTAAGGGATAGCTTGGGGAAGGAGATGTTAACCAAAGTTTCTTCTACCTAGCTTTGAGAAAAGAACTGAGATAAGATGAAAAGAGTCAATTGTCAGTTTTCTATTTCCATAATTTTGCTGTCCTTTCGATTCAGGTTTGTCTTGCTGATTTAACAACGCAGGTATTCCATAAACTAATATAATGATTACATATAATTATTAAATGTGTATAATGCATATATACTCAATCATTTCTTCTATAATGCTGTAACATGGTATGTGCTACTAAAAATTACCTCACTATCCAACTTGTGCAGTTAAATACTGCAAGGCTTATGGAAATGCCGGGGTTAGGAAGAAATTTGTGTTGTGTGCCTAACTTCTTTTTTCACATCAGCCTTTTGGTTTTTACTGCATGATTTTCATAGCACTGTAATTTTTAAGAACACATATGTATTAGAAGATATTTACATTTTCAAAACAAGTGCTATAACAAAATTTCCGGAATATCTATACAATATATACAAACCCAGGAAAAAAGGCTATCATTTTCCCACCCCAGGATTCCAAACCTAGCATGCTCATTCATCTATTAGTCTCTTTTATTGAAATAATAATTATTACAGATTTGAGTGAGCACTGAAGTCACTTTTTTCTTTAGACAGAGTAGCAAGATGGCTAGTGAATAGACAATATTTTAAAAGCAGAATGATCTACATTTTTATCTTCTGACTTACTACCAAGTAAGTGCAATTCTATTGACACTGAAAGGAAATTATCTTGATCCCCCAAAATCACTAAACTAAAGGGAAAGGTCAAGCTGAGAACTGCTTAGGGCAAATCTGCCTCCCATTCTAATCAGTCACCCTCTGCTCACTGATAAAAATGCATATCTGATTGCCTCCTTTGGAGAGGCTGATCAGAAACTCAAAGGAATGTAACCATTTGTCTCTTAACTACCTATGACCTGGAATGCTTCGACTTGTCCTGCCTTTCCAGACTGAACTGATGTTCATCTTACATATGTTGATTGATGTCACCTGTCTCCTTAAAATGTATAAAAGCAAACTGTGTCCTAACCACCTTAGGCACATGTCATCAGGACTTTCTGAAGCTGTGTCATGAGTGGGTGTCCTCAGCCTTGGCAAAATAAACTTTCTAAATTATTTGAGACCTGTCTCAGATATTCAGGATTCAAATTTTGGTAACCGTGAAGGGATGCTGCCTGGAGATGACTCTGACTTTTGACAAATTTCTTATCAGTGCTTGGTACCAGCTTGAACTATCTTTATGGCTCAAACCAATAGGGCAATTTGCTGAGGCCTGGAAACACCCCCTCCAGAGAATTCCTGATCTCCCAAAATTTGGTCACAATGTAAAGTTTATTTTACTGTAAAACTCTTTTTGTTTTTGTTTTGTTTTGCTTTTTAATTTTACTTGCTTCCAAGACAAGGAAGGCCAGTTTTTCTTGCTTCTATGATGATGGAAGGCAGGTAACTCTTTTATGGAGTTTGAACTTGCAGTCAACAGGGAAGATGAGGTTTTTGTTTTGTTTTGTTTTGTTTTTCCTGCTTCTGAGGAAGGAGATCCCGGCATCTAGGATCACCTCCCCCTTGGCTTCCACACTGCATTTCAATAGAAGAAAAGCCTGGCCAACTGGCGCCTCCTAAATCACCTTCCTGTAAATAGCAGGCATGATGCGGGGGCATCTCTCCGGAAGACATTGTTTTTACTTAAACAAGATCAAACCCCCACCCCACTCCTAGACCCTTTCATATGCGATTTCTAAAGCTGTAAACCCAAGACCCTTTCACTGGTAATTTCTAAGGCTGTGAACCTAAGATTCTTTCATGTGTAGTATCTAGAGTGTAAGCCTATATAAAGGCAGAGCTTCTCTTTGTTATCGGAGCTTGGTCATTTAGACAAATTGTCGCCTGGCTCATGGCAGAAATAAGAAGAAGAAGAAGAAAAAGAATAAACACTTCTTCCTTCCCAGTTCTGTGCTTGAGAGGTCTGTTTCTCGAGGCCGCTCCTGCTTCACTTCTAGGATGGTACAGAGCAGTCTTCAGCCTGAGTCCCATCCCTAGCTAAGTAACTAAATTGGGGTCTGTCTTGGCTAAAGTTAAGATTAACAACCAGCTGGTCTTAATTTCTCCTTACCGTTAGAGTACTCGGTAATCATGTAAGTTGCGTGATCATTTGTTTTGCTTAACTTTTTTGTTTCTGTTTTTGTTGTTGTTTCGGTCTTTTTCCCATTGGGTTTGATCAACGCTCTTCAACTTGATCAAATCCAAAGGAAGTTCCAAATTATGGGGAACAAGACCTCTGAAGTGGATAAATTCTCACACGCACAAAAAAAAGTGGTGTGACGAAGAACAAAAACTGCGAGCAAAAGGAAAATAAAAAGAAAAAGAAAATTTGATTTTGACTACTAAGGGGCTTTATTTACAAAACAAGTCCACCTTTTTGCTAGCCAGGCCACACTGAAAGAGCAGTGGCTGTACTTCTGAAATAACAGCAATTCGTCCTAGCTGAAATATGATAATGAGATTTAAAATGACTTTTTTAAAGGAGCTTGTTGGAAATGGATTTAATACATTGGGAAAAATCCATGCCGAGACAGTGGATCACTCAGCAATGCTAGTTTACTTCCTGCAGAAAGGGCGCAACTTGCAGGCAGTCTTGCCACGAGAGCACACCTAAACAAGGAGACAGGGACATTTATAACTTTCATAACCTGACGCAATCTCCCTACTGCTGTTTCCAGTTTCCATTGGCCGAAACAGGACCTCACATTCTATGCTTGACCCGATTGGCTAAAAACTTGGACATTTTCTAAAGAAGTAAAGGCGGAGGAGAACAAAGGAAAAGAGAAAGTAACTTGAGGAATGCTTAGAGAAGGGATAACATTTGCAAATAAGGAACGAGAATAAGCTACGACCTAAGACTTGCCTGGGCTCGTCCAGGAATGTCAGGGCAAATATCTAGGTTAAAGTGTAAGAACTAAGAACACGGGATGTACTTATTTCTTTATTATGCCTAACAGCTACTTTATTAGCAAAAGCTTTAAAGTAAATTAACCTTTGAATAAGCTATTATTTATTCATAACGAACTAAGAGGAAAGCTTTGAAGAGAAACCTTTTATTTATTATTTCCTACAGAGCTCAATGGTTAAAATTCAGCTTAATTAAAAGCTAACATCCAAGATGTATGTATGCTTGTGAACATGTGTGTGTTTGTATTTAAAAGGCCTTCATGTTTTTGTTTTTCTCCTAGGACCTTATTTTTTTTTTTCTTTGAGCAAACTTTTTTTCTTCTCAGTTGACTGAATACTGTTTTCTTCATTTACTTCTGCTGTCTCTCCTTTCTCTTCCACCTTCTGCTGCATGTGGTACGTAAAACAGTTTATAATAGCCTGCAGTTCCTTAAAGAAAATGGAGAAGGCAGTAGATTCCTTTTGGGGAGAAACCTGTTTTTCCTTATGGAACCCCAAGAACGTAAACAGGCAAGTTCAAGTTCGTCTCAGCTCTTAAACTGCTTACTTTCCTATTATGTTACCTGTTTTTTTGGTTGTTGTTTTTGCTGAAATAGTTACTGCGACAGAGGCTACTCTTGGGATGTTAAGGAATAGTGCGGTTTAGGAATTTACAAATGTCTTTGTCTAAAAAAAAAAAATTTAAGTACACTGGAAAAGCATCACATGGTCTAACCCCATAATAATTCTCCCTTTTGGAGACCAAGGATTCAGTATGGGCTCTGCCCAGAGCTCGGAGATCCAATTCAAAGATAGGTAGTCCCTATCCAAACAAATTGGTCCCCTTATACAAACCTATGATAAATTTCTATAATTTTATATTTGATTTGGCATCCATCTTTAATCACCCTCTAGCACCACCAGACATTTTCTCTTCATACCTTATGATGCAAATTTGGCTATTTGATTTTCACCTGAGTTGTTTCCTTTAATATGCAAATTTAAGGCTATTTAGCTGACAACTGCCTAGACTTGTGGAATAGGTTATCAATAATCTGAAGGTCTAAGAAGAAAAAAAGGTTTTTATAAATCTGTAAGCTGTACTTCTATCTGAATATCTAATGCATCTATGTATTTATGTGTTGTGTACACAATCTTTCACTACTATATAAAACTGTATAAAAGAGCTCTAATTAAATGGCTTAAGAAAGTATAAGCGTTTGAATCAAATACTTTATCTGGAACAAAAAGACTAGTCAAATGTTTTTTCACGTAAAAGTAAATTAAGTAAAACCTTTCACAAATAAGCTAGCTTTAAAATTACTGGTAAAGTAATATTAGAAATATCTTAAGAATTGCCAATATACATTTTTGCTTGCATTTATTAATCAAGTTATTTCATACTTATCTCTGCCAAATGCTATAAGTTGTCAAAATTTGGCATAGAGGATACAACATTATAAACCCAACCTGACAGAATGATCTTTGCTTGTGTAATTTTTAATAAATAAGACATAGATATTGGTTTAATAAAATACTTAAATCTTGAATTTAGTAAGATAACCATAACTACTAATCTTGTGGCTTTAGGCAGTCTAGTCCACAGGCAGTAAGGTTTGTTGTGGGAAAGGACTGTTACCATCTTTGTTTCAAAAATATACTATAAACTAAGTTCCGCCCAAAAGTTAGTTCAGACTGTACCCAGGAATGAACAAGGACAGCTGGGAGGTTAGAAGCAAGACGGAGTCAGTTAGGTCAAATCTTTTTCACTGTCTCAGTTATAATTTTGCAATGGCGGTTCCATAATATTAAATAATAACAATTGAAGTGTTTATAAATAATGTAGGTAAACAGGGCCGGGTGCGGTGGCTCCCACATGTAATACCTGCACTTTGGGAGGCTGAGGTAGGCAGATCACTTCAGTTCAGGAGTTCCAGGCCAGGCTGGCCAACATGGTGAAATCCCATCTCTACTAAAAATACAAAAATTAGCTGGGCGTGGTGGCGGGTGCCTGTAATCCCAGCTACTCGGAAGGCTGTGGTGGGAGAATCACTTAAACCCGGGAGGCGGAGGTTGCAGTGAGCCGAGATCATGCCACTGAACTTCAGCTAACAGAGCAAAACTCTGTCTCAAAAAAATAATAATATAGGTAACAATAACAATAAAATAGGTAAACATAATAGGACTAATGCTTGTAGACAAACTTTTCATAATTTTAAACTTAAAGGTATATTAAATAAAATTATAGATATTTCATTATTTTGGGTATTTTTCAATAAAATATATTTGTAGAAAAATATTCTTTTTTTTCTTTTCTTTTTTTTCTGAGAAGTCTCACTCGGTTGCCCAGGCTGGAGTGCAGTGGCACAATCTCGGCTCACTGCAACCTCCGCCCCCTGGATTCAAACGATTTTCCTGCCTCAGCCTCCTGAGTAGCTGGGATTACAGGTGCCTGCCACCGTGCCTCGTTAATTTTTGTATGTTTAGTAGAGACAGGATTTCACCATCTTGGCCAGGCTGATCTTGAACTCCTGACCTCATGATCCACCCTCCTCGCTCTCCCTAAATGCTGGAATTACAGGTGTGAGCCACCCTGCCCAGCCGAAAATATTCTTTCTAAAAAAAAAAAAAAAGTGTGTCCTTTTAAAAACAGTCATGTATAAAACAAAGTAAAAGGAACCAGGAAATAAAAGAGATGTAAAGAAAGATATAAAAAGAAAGAGGTTTTTGTTTTTGCTAAAAAAGCTTAAAGAGAAATAATTTCATATGAGACAGAATCTTTTACGGTAAATTGAGTCATAGTAACTGGTAAATTGAGTCAAATGACTGGTTGTTTAAGAAAGAGGAATGTTCAGGACAAACCAGAGAGTCCATGCATATCATGAATGGTCTGTGTAAATCACAATGAGAAGATTTATTTAAAAAAACAAACAAAAAACTGGGATTACAGGCGCCCTCCACCACGCCCAGCTATTTTTTGTGTTTTTAGTAGAGATGGGTTTCACCATGTTGGCCAGGCTTGTCTCAAACTCCCAACCTCAGATGATTCATCTGTCTTAGCCCCCTAAAGTGCTGGGATTACAGACGTGAGCCACAGCGCCTGGCCAAAAAAAAAAATTATAATGGTCTTTCTAGAGATTGGGTTTGATGAAAAACAAACAAACAAAAAACACTTATACACTAAAGATTTGGTTAGAACAATAACATTTTCTTAAGGAGTTAATTTGCTTTTAATACATTATAAGAGATTTTCTTTTTTCAATTTTAACCCAAAGTACAACTTTTATTGCATCTTGCCAGTTTCAGTTTTCTCTCCCCTTTTACAAGGCACAAAATAGCAATATTTTCTTTCAACTCATTTTCAACTCATTTAAGTTTTTTTTCATTCCTCGAGTTCTGTGTTTTTTTTGTGGCCTGATGCTAACAATGTATTTTTAAAGGTCTAAAGGAAATGTCATCTTCCAATATAATACTCTGCACACTGCAGAAAGTCTTTTCTGTTGCCTTTTGGTAGCTGATTTAACATATTTTATGTTTTGTCAAAATAGTTCCTATGTCATTATCATTAAATTTGGTTTGCTTAGGGAAAAAGGAGATTTAATTTTTTAAAAAATTAAGGTTATTACGTCCATGCATTCCGGATTGCCTCCTTTGGAGAGGCTAATCAGAAACTCAAAAGAATGCAACCATTTGTCTCTTATCAACCTAGGATGTGGAAACCCCCTCTTTTGTTTTGCGTTTTCAAACAGAACCAATGTTCATCTTACATATGTTGATTGATCTCTCATCTCCCTAAATTGTATAAAACCAAACTGTGCCCTGACCACCTTGGTCACCTATGATTAGGACCTCCTGAGGCTGTGTCATGAGTGTGCATCCTCAACTTTGGCAAAATAAACTTTCTAAATTAACTGAGACCTGTCTCAGATTTTTCATGTGCACAACACAAAATGTTATGTATCTTAACCCAAATTGTTCCATGGAGAATCTTAAAAACAAGAAAATAGAAAAGTCTCAAAAAATGTGTATTGTGAGTGATCAGTCCTTACTTCATATATAACATTTTGTGCTGTGCACATGAAAAAATCTGAGACAGGTCTCAGTTTGGTTTTATACTTTCCAACAAAAACTTTAGCTATGTAGTATGGCAGGTATTGCATCTTGAGGAGAGAAGAAAGATGGCAACGATGAGATAAAAAATATTAAAACATCCTTTTTATTTAGAAAAAAAAACCATATCTGAGTGTTCTACACCTGATATCTGGGTGGCAGAGTAAGTAAGGGAAGCTCTTGAATAAACTACCCATCTCAGAAGGTTAAGAAGTAGATAATCCATGAAACTGAACAGACAAATAGTTAAATGTCAGGAGGCAACACTTCAGAGGTAATGCTATCCCCGTGGAAAGACACTTCTTGGTTTTATTTATTGTCAGTGAAATAGAGGGCATTTTAAAGAACTAGGAATCAAGAATACTAGTGAAGAACTCTTGCCAACTTCATTTACAAGCTATAGACGTAATATGGTAGTGTATTATTTTAATTAAAATTTTAAGTATAAACTTAATGCCAGTGAAATGGGCCCAGTTGTTTCATAGAGCTAATATTTATGGTTTTTTTTTTTTTTTAATAAATGTAGAAATTCACTGTCCCTGGTCTTAAAACCTGAAACTTACATTTGTCTCATATGAGTTCCTTCCTCGGGAGACTGATCCTCAGGCAAGGAGCTGAAACTCTTTAGATCACCACATCTAGATAGTGAAATGCTAGACCCTGCATCCATCATGATTGCTTCCTTACCCTTTCTGAATTTCTGTTTTCTCTGTAATATAAATCCCCCAATTTTGTTGTTCAGGGAGTTGGATTTGAGCCTTTTCCCCTGTTCTCCTTGACTGAAGCACCTGGCTAAAGTCTTTGCAAAGAAAAATATTAATACATTTCTTCCATAATAAAATTATAAGTCAAAGAACGAACTGGGAAAATACGTACAACATGTATTACAGACAATGTGTTAATAACCCTACTCTACAAAGAGCTCTTAAAATTCAATAAGAAAACTGTGATTACTCAGACATAACACTGAGTTAAGTGTGTTGACAAACAATTGACAGAAAAAAATGGAAAGAGCCAATAAATACATGGAAAGGACTCAGCCCAGGTGATGTCAGCAAGATGGCAGAACAAGGAATCCCAGCCCTCATTCTCCCACAGAAACACAGATTTAACGGTGATATTAGTAATCAAAACATCTTTATGAGAGGTTCAGATTTCAGTTCATAAGTTGCAGTATCCTATACCAGCTTCAATATCCCAATGTTGTTTTTACGGAAAGAGAAAGCAACATTCTTAATATTTATATGGAACCATAAAAACTCCAAATAGTCGAAACAATCTTGACAAAGAGGAACAAAGCTGGAGGTATCACATGTCCTGATCTCAAAACGTTACAATGCTTTGTTATTAAAATAGTATGGTACTAGCCTAGAAACAGATGTATAGACTAATGGAACAGAATAGAGGTTCCAGAATTAAATTTTCATATATATAGTTAACTGATATTCAATCAGAGTACCAAGAATCAAGAATACGCAATATAGAAAGGATATTCTCTTCAACAAATGTTGGGAAAACTTAATATCCACATGGCAAAAAAAAATTAAATTAACTTTGACCCCATCTTATACCATCCATAAAAATCAACTCAACTACATAACTCCTAGCAGAAAACATCAGTATGTAACTGATGTAACTATGTAACTCCTAGCAGAAAGCATCAGTGAAAGCATTATGACATTGGGCTTGACAATGTTTACTTGGATATGACACAAAAAGCACAAACAACAAAAACAAAATTAGATACTTTGGATTATATCAAACTAAAAAGTTTTGGCACCACAAAAGAAACGACAGATTGAAATGCCAACCTAAGAAATGAGAGAAAATATTTGTAAACCCTATAGGTGATAAAGGATTAATATCCACAATATACAAGAAACATCTACAACTCAAAGGTAAAAAAAACAAATAATGCAATTAAAAAATGGGTAAAGGATTTCAACAGACATTTCTCTGAAGAAGACATAGAAACGGCAAACAAGTACATGAAAACAAGCTCAACTTATTAATCATCCATGAATTACAAATTCAAACCACAATGAAATGTCACCTCATGCTTATCATTATCAAAAAAAGATAACAATTATTGTCAAGGATGTGGATAACTTAGAACCCTTGTACATTATTGGTGGGAATAAAAAAATGGTGTAACCACTATGGTAATACTATGTAGGTTTCTCAAAAAAATAAAAATAGAATTACCATATGATCCAGCAATCACTTCTGGGCATATATCCAAAAGAATTAAAATCAGGACCTTGAAGAGAGAAATGAAGTCTCACTCTCATTGTAGCACTATTCACAATAGCCAAGATATGGAAACAACGTAAGTGTCCATCGACAGATAAACAGATGAAGAAAACGTGGTATATACGTACAATGGAATATTACTCAGACTTTAAAAAAAAAAAACAAACACAGAAATTCTGCCATATGCTACTGCATGGATGAACCTGGAGGATATTATGCTAGGTGAAAGAAGCCAGTCACAGAAGGACAAATACTGCACAATTTCACTTATATGAGGTATCTAAAGTAGACAAATTCATAGAAAAAGAGAGTAGAATGGTAGTTGCAATAAGTAATACTATATTGTGAACCTAAACATTTGTTTAAGAGGTAGATCTCATGTATTCTTGCCACACACAAAAAAGATATAAAAAGAAAAAAAGTATTCATGCTAGTGATTAAACAAATGAAAATGAAAAAAAAATCAATGACATTGTACTTTTATTTCTTGAAATGAGATTTATACAATTATTAAATGCCTATTCAATATAATCCTATGCAAATTAAAAGATTCTTTGTCTTTGAAAAATATTTAATGTCATAAAAACATTTGCAATATATTGTAAGCTACAAAGTCGATCCTAATTTTACATTTAAAAAGCTGATATAGAAAAGAATAGAAAGTATGCAGGCAAAACAATGTAACACAGTATTTCTGCATAGGAGGTAATAGCAGCTCTTTATACTGTACTTTGCAACAACTTACAATGATCCCCTTTGTATTCTTAAAAATAACTCTTTTTAAAACATGTAAGATCAGTATCTAGAATCTTTGAGGTACCAGTAGGCAGCACAGGTTTAGCAGGTGAAATCATGTAACCAGTCCTACTTACATCACTAGAATGTTGTGAGGAAAAATAAAATATTATATGTCTTCCTTATATCCTTTGGTAGTATTTTGGGATGAATTGTGTTCTACCCAAAATCATATATTGCAGCCTTAACCCCCAGTATGTTAGAATGTGACTACATTTGTAAATAAGGTCATTAAAGGGATGATTAGGTTAAAAATGAGCCAGTAGAAAGGAGTCCTAACCCAAAATAACTGGTGTTCTTATAAGAAGAGAAGACACCAGGAGAACCCATGGGATAACAATTGGTAAAGACAGCAAGAAGGCTGCCATCTGCAAGCCAAGAATTGAGGCCTCAAAGGAAAGCAACCCTCTGCCAGTGCCTTGACCTTGGACTTCTAGCCTTCAGAAGTGTGAGAAAATAAACTTCTATTGTTTAAGCCACCCAGTTAGTGGTGTTTTGTTCTGGCAGTCCTAGCAAACTAATATTGATAGTAAATAAATACAAGATGTACAACATTATTGATTATAGTTCACTTTTTGATACTGGAGATTAAAAGCATGTGTCTTGCAGACTTTTCATTTGGAAGAAAAGGGCAGAGGCCTTCGGAGAATGAGAGCATTGTTTCTTCTGAAAACAATATAAAGAACATTAACAAAATTGTATAATTCCAAGTATAGAGATCTCATCTCTTTCATAATATTTCTTACTCAGACAGTATCTCTTACAAATTGATAACTAGTAACTTCACAAGCAAATCAAACATTCCTATCAATTATTAAATTTGAAATTAGTAAAAATTATAACCAAAGTCTTGAACCCCTTAACTAAGTAAACATATGAGGAAATCTGATTTGAAACAAATATTTAACAAGCTTTTAAATTCAATGTAAAGTTGCTATGCCTAACTCTGCAAGGATATTTTAAAAATAGAAATGACTAAATTGGGATAAGAGAAAGTGATGTTAGAGTGAGGAATCATTTATAACTTTACCAAAAGTCCTATGTGTTTATAAAACCAGTAAACTGGGTATTAGAATTCCCTAATAGCAATCTAAATTGTGTGTTTACTATAAATTCAGATATATTCTGGGTCTCTAGCTGGAAGATCAACCCGTCATTGTTCTTTCTTTGCAGAAGGGAATACCACAACATATTGAAGCAGAAAGTCTGTTCCTCAAAACTGTGATCTTTAAGCCTTTGGGGGAATAAAAACTGTCACTTATTCCCCATCTTGTCTCCATTACAGGACATCTGATAGTGAAAGGAATTTTCACTGAGGGGAGAGAGTATTAGAACACACAAGCTTCATCCAAAAACAATGGTTTTTATTCCTTACACTCAGGAATTTGAAGTTATAGTGAACTGTGATTGTGTCACTGCACTCCAGCCTTGGCAACAGAGTGAGACTCCAACTCTAAAAAACAAACACAACGAAAGCAAAAGACAATGGTTGCTGACTGTGGGAAGTGTGACTTGAAGCATATCAGAGCTTGAGTTCATATGGGAGCTTGTTGTCAGACTAAAAGATGTGAAGAGGCATTTAAAAAAATAGAAAAAAAGCATTAACCATTTGTGGCCTAAGAACTACTTTAACTTAATAGCATAACTGTTTACTTACTGTTTACCAGATATATAGAAAAGTGCTCTATAGACCAAGATCGATAATCTTCTGATCAACAGCTTCTGAATTTATCACATGAAACAGATTTAACATATTTTCCTTAAGATAAATTGAATAAAGATAGCCGTGAAGAATCAAGTCTCTTAAATCTCTCTATTGTACTAAGTCCTGGGCATTAAAAGAAAAATTCTACTTACTAACAAACAGCAAAGGAAGTAAGGAATCTATAAAATTTCAGGGATCTTTGAAAAATACATCCAAACTATTATGATGACACATTCTTTACTATGTATCCTGTTACTTCAAGGTACCTTTAGTATTCATTTATTCAATCAAACATCTATTGAGCTTCAGCTATGCATGGTGAAGCATTGTGCTGGGCACTGAGAGAACCTATCGAAGAACCTAATGGAAATTGTAGTCAAAAAAAGAGCAAAAAGCCAATGGCAACATGCCAAGCCCAAGGCATCATCTATATGCATACACCAAATGATAACCATTGACCATAAAATTTTAATTTCAACTTTAAAACCTTATTATATTGTCATCTGAATAGATTTCATTTGAGGTGTCTTCTGTGGAAATGGATGATTTCTTTAAAGAGAAACACTTTGTAGCTGAAATCAGAAGTGTTAATTGCACCACCTATTAGATAAATTGTTCACAATTATTATTTCCGCTTGTGTAGTAGAGTCATACGTGCCCACACTAGCCATGTAATTTGCAATGCCTCCTCATAAGTGAAATACACTTCCTCATTCAGTATTGACTTCATGAATTGCTCTGGTCAATGGAATGACATGATTTATGCCATGTCCTAGAAGAGGCTTTAAATGTGATGGTGCATTTGGCTCTATCTCTTGTCACTCCCCTTGTCATGGGAAAACCTGTATTAAGTAGGGACTCCTCTTTTAAACAAGGTCTGAAAATTAGAAACCTGCGACTGAGTGAAGCAGAGCTGCAGATTGGAGCAGAGCCAAACCTGATCTACAGCCACTATCCAAATAAACATTTACTCTGGTAAGCACTGCGATTTGATGGCTGTTTATTACCATGGTAAAGCTTATACTTGACTCTTAAAAGATTTCACTTGATATAAATCAGTATTTTCAGAAGTTAACACACTGAAGTAGAGGTAGAGAGGGTTGAAAGCTCATTCTTCTTCCAAAAGAACCAGCAGACAAAAAAATTGATATTTAAAATGGCTATGTGAATCACGCTAATCAAGGTCTGCAAATGAGATTATTAATAGAAATAAACCATTACTTAATGACTTGTTAGTTTTCCAAATTATACCAATCCATCTGTTTTCTTTAAAGGTCTGATAAGTATATCAAAACCTCATGCTGTACACCTTAAACATATATAGTAAAAAATAAAAATCTGGTGTGTAGCTATTTTGCAATAGATGATATAGATCCAGTTTTAAAAGTTTGATTTTGCTAACTAAAAATTTATATATCATTTTTGAAAAGAATTTTATATCCATTATCGAGGACTCATAAACACATGTATGTCTAGAACCACCTAGATAGGAATTATTTGAGATGCTTATTAGAAATGCAGCTTTTTGACAGAGAGAGAGAGACAAAGAGAGAGAGAGAGAGTACAAATTCACCTTTTATTAGAGCATATTGTTATAACTGTTCAATGTTATTATTAGTTATTACTGTTGAATAAATATGGAAAAATATAACCATTTTCAGCCACTATAAAAACACACTGAAGTAAACAGATTTTTTTTTTAACAGAGTCTTGCTTTGTCGCCAAGCTGGAGTGCAGTGGCGCGATCTTGGCTCACTTCAGCCTCCACCTCCTGGGTTCAAGCAATTCTCCGACCTCAGCCTCCTGAGGAGCTGGAACTATAGGCACAAGTCATCACACCCAGCTAATTTTTGTATTTTTAGAGAGACAGGGTTTCACCATATTTTCTAAATATGATGAGAAGCTTTTGGAAGATTGAGAACAAAAAAATGTATTATCTGACTTGCCTTTTTGAAAAAGATTATTCTGGCTACTGATGGATATTCGACCATAGGAGAGTAAGGAGGAACGCAAGGAAACCACTTTGCGGACTGTTGCAATAGTATGGCTGAAGGCAGTGGTATACCAGGTACCTTCTTGCTTCTGTGCCTTTGTTCATGCAGTTCTTTCTTTCTGGTGGACTCAGATCCCTAATTTAAAACTCAACACAACCAGTACATCTTTGGAAAGGCTTCTTCAATTCCCAAGCACTGTGTACTAGACAGAACTAATGTGGTTGCTTTTTATTGTTAATAATCTGTTTACTGGCCAGGCATGGTGGCATACGCCTGTAATCCCAGCACTCTGGGAGGCTGAGGCAGGTGTATCACGAGGTCAGGAGACTGAGACCGTCCTGGACAACATGGAGCAACAGAAAGAAATAGAGAAAGAGAGAGAAGGAAAGAGGGAAGGAAGAAAGGAAGGAAGGAAGGAAAGAAGGAAGGAAGGAAGGAAGAAAGAAAAAGCCAGAGAGAGAAAGACAAGAAGTAATGGTTAAAAGGTAGTGAGATGTTAGATCAAGTAGGGCTTGTGGGTCTGGTAAATGCTTTGGAATTTTCTTTACTTTCTTCCTTTTTTCTTTTTGACATGGTATCATTCTGTCATCCAGATTCAAACTGGAGTGTAGTAGCAAAATCACAGCTCACTTCAGCCTCAATCTCCTAGCTCAAGCAATCTTCCTACCTCAGCCTCCTAAGTAGTTGGAACCACAGGCATATGCCACTATACCCAGCTAATTTTTTAAAGATTTATTGATTTTTTTTTTTTTTTTTTTTGGTAGAGACAGGATTACTCTATTTGCCTAGGCTGGTCTCAAACTCCTGGGCTCAAGTGATACTCCTGCCTTGGCTTCCCAAAGTGTTGGAATTACCAGCAGTACCCTGGCTTTTTATTCCATGATCACACTATCTTTTTCCTTTGCTGTTTCTCCTTTCAGAATACTTTTTTTCCCCAAGATTTCACATGGCTAGCTCCTTTTCATCAATCGGGGTTCAACTCAAATTCCACCTTCGCAAAGAAACCTTCTCTGATCACTCCACCGAACTAGCCCTTTCTCAGTCATTCTCTGTCACGTCTTATGTTATTTTCCTAGTGGCACTTGTCTGTGTCACACAAATCATCATATGTTTATTTGTTTACTTCTTTATTGTTGATCTCCCTCATCCAGAATGTAAACTCAATTAGAATAAGGACCTTATCTTATTCATAGCTCTACCCCCAGTATCTCTTAGTGGCTTAAAGTATAAATAATTGTTAAAGAAATGCCTTACCTTAAGAGCATTTCTGATGGAGTGATATGAGCAGAAAGAACAACATAATAAGATGAGGAGTGGAGGGGGATAAGGAAGTAGAGTCCTGGATGTAGAGCTGTTTTTCAATAAATGTTTGTGCTGCGAGAAAAAAAATGGCTAACAGCTAATTAGAGAAGTTAGGATTAAAGAAGGTTTTTATTTATGAGTTGTGATTGTAACTGTCATTGCAGATGAGTGCATACACAGGTTGATTTGGAAAAAATGAATAGAGCGAAAGAAAGAGAAAGAAAAAAAGACAGAAATCAAGATCAAATATAGGGGAGAAAGAGGATAGTTGATGAAATAAAGTCTTGATGGGAATGAGAGGGGATGAGCTCAAGAGCACCATGGAGAGGTTATCTTTGGGAGGGAGCAGGAACATAGCATATTTTCCTCTGAGGCATGATTAAATAAGGCAAGAATAAGTAAAAATACAGATGCATCTGAAGGCTGAGGGAAGGGACATTTGAAGAATATCACTGAGGCAGGAGGTTAAACACTGCTGAAAAGAAGGCCTGGAAGGAGAGAGATTTTAATGAGATTTTTAAGTTTAGAACAGCTACTGTGGGACAGAGGAAGGGGAAACAATTAGGGATCAGTAAAAAATTGCTGAGCTGTGCTGACAGCTGAGGTTGGAGATCATAAATTTGTAATAGATCCAATCTAAAAGGATAGGTGCTTTTTCTCCAGTAGAACTCTACATCTCTGAAGCAGAAGTGGAGGAAAAAAAAAATGAATGTTGCAGAGCTGGTGATTGGGAGGGCAAGTTCAGCAGAGGATGAAGACAGCTGGAAGCAATAGAATTGAAGTGTGTGACGATTTCCACTAGTTAGTGAAAGAAGTAGAGCTAAGAGGAAGCTGACAATCAGGAGAATTGTGAGATGGAATGCTGGAAGTAAGGATTGCAAAGACAGTATGTCGTGGCCCAAGACTTGGAATTTAGAGTTAAAAAAGAAAACAAATGTAAGCTGAAGGAGGGATAGGTTAAGGAAAGGCAGCAGGAATGTCAGGAGGGGATATTAGAAATGTTCTCTCTCTTGATTTTGGTGGTGGTTGCATAACTGTATACAATCATCAAAAGTTATTAAATTGTACATTTTAAATGGATGCAGCTTACTGTACAAAAATCATTCCTCAGTATACTTGATACAAGAAAGGACTTTTTTAAGTTGGAAGAAATTTAGAAAATAGCAATGTTCAGATTGTAACCCTATTGCAAAAGTCTAATGTTGGAAAATCTCACCAGCAAAGAAACAGTAATTGTAGGGCCAGATATTGGCAGTTACCAAAGATGAGAGAGGGTACTGACTGAGTCAGATTGGGAGGCCTTAGTGTGTATTTTCTAACCTAGATGCTAATTAACAGGAGGAAGGGTTGTTGAAGAAAGCGTTTTTGAATATTCACTTGTTATACAGGTTGATCATAGAAAACCTGAAAATCTGAAGCCCAAACTGCAGAACTTTTTAGGTGCCAAGATGACACTCAAAGGAAATGCCCACTGGAGCATTTCAGATTTCAAATGTACAGGTTTGGAATGTTTACTGGTTATTAGAATGTAAACATTCCAAAATCTACAAACTTCCAAAATCCAAAACACTTCTCGTCCCAGGCATTTGAGATAAGTGATGCTCAGCCTGTGTTTTATTTTGTTTTGTTTTGCTTGTTTTGTTTTAGTTCCAGTTATAGATTATGCAGGTACAATACTGTCAAATTTATTTATAGAATTCCAAACAGATTGTAAAGGCTCAGATTAAAAGTAAGATCAAAATCATAATTAGTAAAATGCACTAAAAAACAAAATAATTTTAAGAATCAACACAAAATACATGCAGTTTGGAGGCTATTGTTATTTCTAATAATGTTGATATTTTAATTCCTATCTTTTATGACCTACATTCATAACAAAAATAAAACACCCACTCTTATTAAAGATTAAAAGTAAATAATTTAAAGTACAAAAGAGAAAAGGTAATTAGTTACTGCAATAAAATCTGCTTGTTTTTAAATCATATTTCTTGCCAGAAAACATGAGCTTTTTAATGCATTTTACAAAGATACACGTCTTATAATGAGCAATATATTTTAAGATAATGGTATCTTCCTCAGGAATAACATCTTAAAAGATATTTTCAAGGCATTAAAAGTAAGATGTGGCCATTTTGATTTACACACATCTTTCACAATGAAGAAATATCAGACCCAATATCAAAAAAGATAATGAAGTTGTCATTTGATAATGATTAGTTAGAATTTGAATAAGAACCTCATTACATTGTTGATTTAATTGTGTATCACATGGTTTAAGTAATTACCTAGAGGATTTTCGCCTATTTCTACTCTACCAACCTACACACACGTACACACACACACGCACACATAGTTTTTTAAAAAGCAGTTTACCAAACTACTCTGAAAGCAACCCTTTAGAAAGAAATCATCTAGACAGAGATATCTAGACATAAAAACTCTATGCTAAACTAGAATGCATCTTTAATACAAAAAGTACAAATTTGCTTTCCAATATATATATGAACATGAGAAAAAAAAAATGGCATGTAGAAAAATAAGAAATTGAATCTTACTGGGATGATCTACTTACTCTTCCAGCAAATGTTAAGTAAGCCATTTTTAACCTAAAAAAATATGATCTTAGAGAGAAAATATTTATTGGTAGCTTTGATGTTAGGTTAAAATGCTGTGAAACAATTAAAGAAAATTAAACTCATCACTAAAACAAGGCACAATTTCCTATATCAGCCCTGCATTATATGTTAAAAGAGGAAAAAATATTATTTGGAGATCCATTGTAATCTAACGTAAAAATTGAGCTCAATATTAAAATTAACCTTAATATTCATACAAAGAAATTTGTATACTCTACTAGGTGAAATTTAAAAAAATTCAAAATCCAGTTGAGCAGGACCAATCAAAAAAAGAAACAATTGCAATAAAATATGATGTATGGTAAAATGTGAAGGTTTGCACACAGTTTGAAAATGATGATTCTTTCTAAGACAAAGAAAAGAGAACATAAGGTTTAATACACTTTTGAATACTATTTTCTGACTACGTTATATTTTTTAATACAGAAAAACACAGCGAGGAAAAGTCACCTGTGTTTCCACAACCCAGAGATAGTCGATGTTAATATTTTGTGTATAGTTTTTCTATCATTTGATGAATACAGAAGTCACCTCTTCTGAGATTTTGCTTTCTGCAGTTTCAGTTACCCAGTGTCAGCTGTGGCCAGAAAAATTTTAATGGAAAAATTCCTGAGAAAAAAAGCAATAATTTATTAGGTTGGTGCAAAAGTAATTGTAATTTTTGCCATTACATTTAATGGCAAAATTTTAAATTGTGTGCCTTTCTGAGTAGTGTGATGAAATCTTGCACGATCCCATTCCTACTTGTCCAGGACGTGAGGAAGAGTGAAGAATACAGTACAGTAAGATATTTTGAGAGAGAGAGAGAGATAGAGAGAGAGGCCACATTCACCTTTTATTAGAGTATATTGTTATAATTGTTAAATGTTATTATTACTTATTACTGTTCAATAAATATGGAAAAATATAACCATTTTCAGCCACTATAAAAACACACTGAAGTAAACAGATTTTTTTTTAACAGAGTCTTGCTTTGTCGCCAGGCTGGAGTGCAGTGGCACGATCTTGGCTCACTTCAGCCTCTGCCTCCCGGGTTCAAGCAATTCTCCTGCCTCAGCCTCCTGAGGAGCTGGAACTACAGGCACATGCCATCACACCCAGATAATTTTTGTGTTTTTAGAGAGACAGGGTTTCACCATGTTGTCCAGGACAGTCTCAATCTCCTGACCTCGTGATACACCTGCCTCAGCCTCCCAAAGTGCTGGGATTACAGGCGTATGCCACCATGCCTGGCCAGTAAACACATTATTAACAATAAAAAGCAACCACATAAAGTCTGCAAAATAACTATCTGACACCATGATGACAGTATAAAATCCACACATATCAATAATAATGAATGTAAATGTGCTAAATGTCCCCAATTAAAAGACACAGAATAGGAAGCTGGATAAAGAACCAAGAATAATTGGTATGTTGTCTTTAAGAGACCCATCTCACATGAAATGACACACACGGGCTCAAAATAAAAGAATGAAGAAATACCTACAAAGCAAACAAAAAGCAGAAAAAAGCAAGAGTTATGATCCTACTTTCTGACAAAATAGACTTTAAGCCAACAAAGATCCAAAAACTAAAAAATAAAATTTACATAATGGTAAAGGGTTTAATTCAACAAGAAGACCTAAATGTCCTAAATATATATGCACCCAACACAGGAGGAACCAGATTCATAAAGTTAGAGCCCTTCAAAGAGACTTAGGCTCACACACAATACTAGTGGGAGACTTTAACACACCGACTACATTAGGTGAATTATTGAAACAGAAAATTAACAAAAATAATCAAGACTAAAACTCAACAGTAAATCAAATGATAGATAACTATAGAATTCACTACTCAAAAGCAACAAAATATGCATTCTTCTCATTGCCTCATGCCACTTACTCTGAAATCAATGACATAATCAGAAGTAAAACACTCCTCAACAAACGCAGTGAAACTGAAATCATAACCAACAGTCTCACAGACCAGGGGGCAATAAAATTAGAAATCAAGACTAAGAGATTCACTTAAAATCATAGAAATACATGGAAATTAAATAGCCTGATTCTGGCTGACTTTTGGAAAACTAATGCAATTTAAAAAGAAATCAAGAAATTCTTTGAAACTAATGAAGACAAAATACAACATAGCAGAATCTTCGAGACACTGCTAAAGAAGCATTAACAGAGAAATTTATAGAACTAAATCTCCATATCAAGAAGTTTGAAAGATTTCAAATTAACAACCTAACATCACAACAAAAATAACTAAGAACTAAGAGCAAACAAATCCCAAAGCTAGCAAAAGATAGGAAATAGCCACAATAAAAGCTTAACTGAAGGAGATAGAGACACTAAAATCCCTTGAAAAGATCAATGAATTCAGGAGCTGGTTTTTAAGAAAAATTAATAAAATAGACAAATCACTAACTAGATTAATTTTTTAAAAACCTAGATTCAAATAAATACAATCAGAAACAAGAGGAATATTACCACTGACGTTATAGAAATAACAAACAGTCATGAGAGAATATTATAAACAACTCTATGCATCTAAACTAGAAAATCTAGGCGAAATGGGTAAATTCCTAGACACAAAAACCCTTCTAAGACTGAACCAGAAAGAAAAACAGACCAATAACAAAGTCTAAAATTGAGGCAGTGATAAACCTACCAAACAAAAAGAGCCCAGGACCAGACAGATTCACAGTTGAAGTATATTAGAGGTACGAAGAACAGTTCATACCATTTCTGCTGAAACTATCCAAAAAATTGAGAAGGAGGGACTCTTTCCTAACTCATTCTATGAGGCCAGTGTCATCCTGGTACCAAAATGTGAAAAAGATACAAAAAAACCAAAAAAACAAAAACAAAAAAAACCCACACCAAAAACAAAAACAAAAAACAATGGTAAGCTTTAGTTTAATATTTATGATGAACATCAATGCCAAAATTCTCAACAAAATACTGGCAAACCAAATCCAGAAGCACAACAAAAAATGTATCCACCAAGATAAAGTAGGCTTTATTCCTAGGAGACAAGGTAAGTTCAACGTATGCAAATCAATAAATGTGCTTCAATACATAAAAAGGACTCAAGACAAATAAAACCATGATTAATCAATAGATGCAGAAAAGATTTTTAAGAAAATCCAACATGCATTTATATTAAAAACTAGTTATTGAAGAAACATGCCTAAAAATAATAAGAGCCATAAATGACAAACCTACAGTAAACATCATACTGAATGGGCAAATGCTAAATCTTTCCCATTGAAAACCAGTGCAAGACAAAGATGCCCTCTCTCCCCACTTTTATTCAACATAGTATTGGAAGTTCTGCCCAGTGCAATTAGGCAAGAGAAAGAAATAAAGCATAGCCAAATAAGAAGACAGAAATTCAAACTATCCCTGTTTCCAGATGACATAATTATATACCTGGAAAACCCCATACACACATCCCAAAAGCTTCTTAAGATGATAACAACATCAGCAAAGTCTCAGGAGATAAAATCAATGTTGATACAAAAATAAACTAGAGAGGTGAAAGATCACTGCAAGAAGAACTAAAAACCACTGCTCAAACAAATCAGAGAAGACATAAATAGAAAACATTTTATGCTCATGACTAGGAAGAATCAATGTAATTAAAATGGCCATACTGTCCAAAGCAATTTATAGATCCAATACTATTAAACCGTAATTGACATCCTTCGCAGAACTAGAAAAAGACTAGTTTGAAATTCACATGGAATAAAAAAGATCAAGAATAGCCAAAGTAACCCTAATTAAAAAGAATAAAGCTAGAGGAATCATACTACCCCACTTCAAACTATAATACAGAACTACAGTAACCAATATAAAATTGGTAGTGGTACAAAAACAAGCACATAGACCAACAGAACAGAATAGAGAACCCAGAAATATAACTGTACACCAACCACTATCTGATATTTGACAAACCTAATGAAAACAAGCAATGGGGAAAAGATTTTCTTTTCAGTAGGGTGCTGAGAAAACTGGCTAGCCATATGCAGAAGATTAAAATTAGACCCCTTCCTTACACTATATACAAAAATTAATTCAAGATTGATTAAAGACTTAAGTGTAAAACCAACCCAAAACTATAAAAACCCTGGAAGACAACCTAGGCAATACCATTTAGGACATAGACACAATAATAGATTTTATAATAAAGATGCCAAGAACAATTGCAGAAAAAACAAAAATTGACATATGTGATTTAATTAAACTGAAAAGCTTCTGCACAGCAAAAGAAACTCCTAACAGAGTAAACAGATAACCTACAAAATAAGAGAAATTTTTGCAATCTATACATTAAATAAAGGTCTAATATCCAGCATCAATAATGAACTTAACGAATTAAAAAAAACATTAAAAAGTGGGCAATGAACAGACACTTCAAAAGAAGACATACATGCAGCCAACAAGCATATGAAGAAAGCTCAACAGCTCTGATCATTAGAGATATACAAATCAAATCCACAATGAGACAAATATGCCAGACAGAATGGCTATTATTAAAAAGAAAAAAAATAACAGATACTGGCAAGGTTGTGGAGAAAAAGGAATGCTTACACACTGTTGGTGGTAGTGTAAATTCATTCAAGCCTCAAACTATTAAACTCTTACAGGCAAACACTGGGAAAACCCTCCAGAACACTGGTCTAGGTGAAAAGTACATGATTAATACACCACAAGCACAGGTAAACAAAGCAAAAATGGACAAATTGATTACATCAAGAAAAGCTTCATCAGAGCAAAGAAAACTATCAAGAAAGCTAAGAGATAACCCACAGAATGGGAGAAAATATTTGCAAACTACTCATCTGACAAGAAATTAATAACCAGAATATATAAGGAGCTCAAACAGTTCTATAGGAAAAAGTCTAATAATTCAATTTTTAAAATGGGCAGATGATTTGAGTAGGCAGTTCTCAAAATAAAACATACAAATGGCAAAGAGGCATGTGAAAAGTTTTTACCATTACTGATCATCAGAGAAATGCAGATCAAAACTTCAATGAGATATTTTTTTTTTACCCCAGTTAAAATGGCTTTTATGAAAAAGTCAGGCAATAACAAATGCTGACAAGGATGTAGAGAATAGGGAACCCTCATACAATGTCTGTGGAAATGTTCATTAGTACAATACTATAGAGAACAGTTTAGAGGTTCCTCAAAAAGAAACAAAAATAGAAGTACCGTATGATCCAGCAATCCCATTGCTGGGTCTATACCAAAGAAAAGGAAATTAGTATATCAAAGAGATATCTACACTCCTATGTTTGTTGCAGCACTGTTTACAATAGCTAAGATTTGAAAGCAACACAAGTGTCCATCAATGGATGAATAGATAAAGAAAATGTGGTACATATACACAATGGAGTACTATTCAGCCCTAAAAAGGAATGATGAACAGTCATTTGCAACAGCATGGATGAAACTAAAGTTATAGGCACAGAAAGACAAACATCACATGTTCTCACTTATTTATGGAATCTAAAAATGAAAACAATTGAACTCATAAAGCTAGAGAATAGAAGGATAGTTATCAGAGGAAGGGAAGGGTAGTAAGCAGAGGTGGAGTGGGAAAAAGGTGCAAATGGTTAGTGGGTACAAAGGAATAGTTAAAATGAATAAGATCTAGCATTTCATAGCACAACAGGAGGACTGTCATCAATAATAATTAAACTGCACATTTTAATATAACTAGAATATTATAATTAAGTTGTTTATAACACAAAGGATAAATACTGGAGGACATGGATACCCAATTTTCCATGATATGATTATTATACATTGCATGTCTATGCCAAAATATCTCAGGTATCCCATAATATATATACCTACTACGTAGCCACAAAGATTAAAAAAAGTAAAAATATAAATAACCAATTAAGAAATTTGCATTTAAGTGAAAAAAATACATTATGGTTTCTTCCTGTGTTGCATTCCCGAAAATCACCCATATATACTGTAGCTTGAAATACTACTCTTTGGTTACTTTGTGTACATATAAAATACCTACTAAGTACCAGTCACTGTGCTAGACATGTATTAGAAATTATAATTGTTGATATTATAATCACACACATTTAATCTAATATAGAGTTTTCATTATGAATCACATGTTGCTTTGTACTTTACTTACACTTTCTCATTTAATCCTCATAACATTCCAAATTTATATCTTCGGCAAAATTTTCTCATCTGAACTCCAGATCCATTCAGCTGGCTGCCTACTCTACCTTCCCCTTGGATGTCTAATAGACATCTTAGACTCAATGCCTCCAAACTGAACTCTTGGTCTTTCTTACCACACATATACCTGTTCAATCCATAACCTTCCCTCTCTCATTTGATAGAAATTTCATGCTTCCAATTGCTCAGATCAAAACACTCAGTGTCTTCCTCTGCCTATAAAATTATCTTACATCTGACCACTTATACAACCTGTTCCAGTGTTATGAGCCACCATCATCTCTTACGTGTGTTAGGTCAATAGCCTCTTCACTGATTTTCTTATTACTCTTCCCTCTTACAATGTATACTTAACATAAGAGCCAGAATTAATTTTTTAAGGTAAGGTTGATCATGTCACTCCCCTGCTCAGTACCCAACACTGACTCACTTTTTTCATTGAAAGTAAAGAACATAGTTTCTGTTTATTTACCAAAGGCCCACCCTGACTTTCTTATTTTAAAGAACTCTGTATTTCCAACTCTCACTCTAGCACTACCAATCTCTTACACTGTTCTATAATTTATTTTTCCATTGCATTTTTATCTCTTAATACACTATAGAATTTATCTTTTTGTTCTTCTGTGTATCTAGTACTGGGCAGATTCTCAAATTTTTGTTGAATGAATGAACAATTTCTTGAGATGTAGGTATTACTTCTTCCCCCATTGTACACAAAAGGAAAAAAGGCGCAGGCAGGTTAAATAATTTGCCTCATGGTAATAAAGTAAATAAGGGATAGAGCTGAGAATGAAACCTAGGTCTGGCACGCTCTAAAGCGTTTGATCTTAAACACTAAATGACTTCATGGCATTCATAACATAGTACAGGCCATGCTAACCTGTATATACATCTCTTAGGCACAAGGGTAATTGGGAAGCAAGATCAGTAACTATCATGGAATTTGAATATAGCTCTCCTTAGAATAAGGCAAGCAAATGGAAAAAGCACCTGGGTGACAAAATGGTGCCATTCAGATTGACAATTTCTCAAGTGGCCTTCCCTGGATAATGGGAGAAAGGCATCCTTGAGGGGTTTTACCATCAACCTACATTTTCTTCTTCACTTACTCTGCACAATTGTGCTAATGATACTTAGGCCAAGTGAAATAAAACATTTCCAACTGCCTAAGTTACAGAGTCATTTCATGAATAAATATTTATTGAAGTTTCATGCCAAGCCATGATGAGAGTGTTTAGGGAGAGTTCTCTGGGCAAAAGAGCCCTGAGAAGTGGAAACTGTGTTAATAATATAAACTGAGACTAAGCCTTCTGCATGTCCTTCAGCTGGGCTCCACCTTCTATCACAGCCTAAGGGGCAGAGAGTATACTGAAAAAAATTACAAAATTTCCACAGAATTACTGCAGCCTAGTAATTCTGATTTCCTATAAATCCTTGATAGATGTTTGTTTCATTTAGTAAAAGTATTGAGAGGATGGTAGCAACCAGAATATGCTTATAGTGCAGCTCTACCTGGGATATGGAGCTAGAGGCACTGGAGAAATTGGCCCTGCAGAGTTTCACGTAATTTACCATTGTCTGGTCAGTGCCTCATGGGACTAAAATAAGCTTGGCTCTTGTAAACTGATTCCTAGGGCCTCAAAGGAGTCTAATATATTATGTGTGATATTGTACATGTGAATTTAGGACTGTGGATGCTATTTTACAAGTGCCGATTTTAAAAAATAATAACTTTTTGGATTGCCAATTCTGTACCCAGTCTTCCCCTCATCTCAATATGATTATATTCTTTTCTTTTCCTGCGGTTTAGAAAACTGATTCCAGAGCTAGATTGCCCAGGTTTCTATCTCCACTCAGACATTGACTAATTATCAGTTATTGGGCTTGTTGGTTAACCTTATTAATCTGTCCACTCCTTGGTAAAATGAGTTATTTTAAGGATTCAATGGGATTGTGTATGTAAAATGTTGAGTACAATACTGGTATATAGTACTCTTATTTTCATATGCTCCACACTATGACACTCCGTGATGAAGGTAGTACAGTGTAGTTAGAAAAGTAGGCTTGGAGTCAGTAGGTCTAGAATCATAGCTTTGTCATGAATGACTGTGCAATTTTAGTTAAGTAACTTATTCTACTACCCTCCACTAGTTTCTTTAATCATCAAATGAAAGGCTGGAACTAAGTAATCCTTAGTGTTTCTTTCAGCTCTAATTGAATAATGTCTTTAATATTCCACAATAAGGGCAAATCCAGAAAAATATTCTTAATACAATACTTATAAATTCTAGGCCAAAATTGTATTTTACCTAATAAGAGATACTGTGAAACCAATTTTATTATGACACTCATAAAATCTATTCCTAATATTACTCCCTTAATATCTTTATTCTCATTGCAGGTTATACCACCCTTTTGAAATTTCTTATTGGTTACAAGCCATGCTGAATATTGTCTTATGACAATTTGTATCGTAAAGAGACACATACCAAACTTCATCACTCAAAATTCAATGCCTTTTTCTCTTTATTGTAAATTAGGTTATTCCACTTCCAAAGCGTAAGAAATTCTTGAAATAGAAAACAAATGAGTGAAAACAAATGTCTTTTATAGACTCATGGAGATGACAAGCATTTACTTCTCACTTGCCTTACATATTGGCTGCAGGTTGGCTGCACTTCTGCTTCTGCTCCACATAATTTCTTCCTTTCTGGATCCAGGCTAAGGAGCAGCCCCCCAACCAGGACCTACTACTCTCATGGTGAAAGAGAAAAGCAAGAGAACTGATGAAACCACATGCTGGCTTTTAGAGCTTTTCTTTAAAATTGGCAAACTTTCAGTACTCAGTACTGCTCATATTTCTTTAGCCACATCAAATCACAACAAACCATGCTGCTTTGGTTACTGTAGCATTGTAGTATAGTTTGAAGTCAGGTAGTGTGATGCCTACAGCTTTGTTCTTTTTGCCTCAGATTGTCTTGGTTATACAGACTCCTTTTGGGCTCCATATGAAATTTAATGTAGTTTTTTATAATTCTGTACAGAATGGCAACGGTAGTTTGATGGGAATAGCATTGAATCTAAATTACTTTGGGCAGTTTGGTCATTTTTATAGCCAAATGTGATGTCAATAGGGCAAGGAAGTGTACCTTCTCCCAGAAAGGTATTGAAAGTAATATGGAAATAAGAGGGCATATACACTCCTCTAAATGTTTTATTTTCCTTTCTTCCACATGCAAAATATACTAATAAATCTGGTTTGTGCCTTCACTTTGCTAGTTTAGTATACTCTAAGAGGGTAAAGCAATGTGTCTTACTATTCTGTCACTGACATCATGCTTTAAACATAGTAGCTGCTCAGAAATATTGTTTAATTAATGAAGAAAGAAATAAACAGAAAGAGGCAGCATGCATGGCACATTTCCTTTTTGTTTGGAAGGGTATAAATAGAGGATCTTTGAATTGATAGAAAGCTCTGTAAAGTTATAGCGGGGCTCAAAATAAATTTAATGACCTGAGCCTCCTGGAAAGTGCTTGGTTTTTCTTTGAGTTGACATGGCTGTGTTCTGTAGAACTGAGGCAAAATCAATCAGATTAAAATAAAACTTAAAGCTTCTAGTGGTTTTTAGATTTGGTGGAGATGACAGAACCAGGAGGGAAAGGCTTTCTAGGGCAATGTCTCCCACATTATACTTTAGTACCGACCCACCAAAGGAGAAAATTTTGAAGATAACACTTGAGAGTTTTATATTTCTTTTTTTAACTTATAAACACTTGCAATCTTATTTTTAATGGGAATAAAATGTTGCTATATTATTCCATTGATAAACAATCTCAGAACTGTAACTATATTCCTGATAGAACATGAATGAACTTAAACATAAAAATTACTCTAATTTTCCATTTGTCCATTGGTACCCTATCCTTATTTATACTTTATAGCCTCTTCTTTTCCTCATTTCTAGTTTCTCCTCTGTGCATTTCCCCCATACCTTACAACTATCTTTTTAAGGAAGCAACTTTTTTTTTTTTTTTTACTTTATTTTACTTTAAGTTCTGGGATACAAGTGCAGAACATTTAGATTTGTTACATAGGTATTTGTGTGCCAAGGTGGTTTGCTGCGCCTATCAACCCATTTTCTAGGTTTTAAGCCCCACATGCCTTAGCTATTTGTCTTAATGCTGTCCCTCTCCTCACCCCCCTACCCCCAACTGGTCTGGTGTGTGTTGTTCCTCTCCCTGTGTCCATGTGTTCTCATTGTTAAACTCCCACTTATGAGTGAGAACATGCAGTGTTTGCTTTTCTGTTTCTGTGTTAGTTTGCTGAGGCTGATGGCTTCCAGCTTTATCCATGTCCCTGCAAAGGACACAATCTCATTCCTTTTTATGGCTGCATATTATTCCATGGTATATATACACCATATCTTTTTTATCTGGTCTATAATTGATGGGCATTTGCATTGGTTCCATGTCTTTGCTATTGTAAACAGTGCTGCAATAAATATACATGTGCATGTGTCTTTATAGTAGACTGATTTATATTTCTTTGGGTATATACCCAGTAATAGGATTGCTGGGTCAAATAGTATTTCTGGTTCTAGATTTTTGAGGAATTGCCATACTGTCTTTCACAATGTTTGAACAAATTTACATTCCCACCAACAGTGTAAAAGCATTCTTATTTCTCCACAGCCTTGCCAGCACCTATTGTTTCTTGAATTTTTAATAACAGCCATTCTAACTTGTATAAGATGATATCTCATTGTGGATTTCATTTGCATTTCTCTAATGATCAGAGATGCTGAGCTTTTTTCATATTTTTTTTGGCCAGGTAAATGTCTTTTTTTTTTTTGTTTTTTTTTTGTTTTTTGAGAAGTGTTTGTTTATATCCTTTGCCCACTTTTTGATAGGGTTATTAGTTTTTTCCTGTAAATTTGCTAAAGTTTATTGTAGATTTTGGATATTAGACCTCTGTCAGATGGGTAGATTGCAAAACTTTTCTCCCATTCTGTAGGATACCTGTTCACTCTGATGACAATTTCTTTTGCAGTGCTGAAGCTCTTTAGTTTAACTAGATCCTATTTGTCAATTTTTGCTTTTGTTGCAGTTGCCTTTGGCATTTTCATCATGAAGTATCTGCCATGCTTATGCCCTGAATGGTTTTGCCTGGATTTTCTTGCAGGGTTTTTGTGATTTGGGGTTTTATATTTAAGACTTTAATCCATCTAGAGTCAATTTTTTTATAAGGTGTAAGAAAAAGGTCCAGTTTCAGTTTTCTGCATATGGCTAGCCAGTTTTCTCAGCACCATTTATTAGATAGAGAATTCTTTCCACATTGTGTGTTTTTGTCCAGTTTATTAGACATCAGTTGATTGTAGATGTGTGGTGTTATTTCTGAGGTCTCTGTTCTATTCCATTGATCTATATGTCTTTTTAGGTACTAGTACCATGCTGTTTTGATTACTGTAGCATTGTAGTACAGTTTGAAGTCAGGTAGAGTGATGCCTCTAGCTTTGTTCTTTTTGCTTTAGATTGTCTTGGCTATACAGGCTCCTTCTGGGTTCCACATGAAAATTAAAGTAGACTTTTATAATTCTGTACAGAATGTCAATGGTAGTTTCATGGGAATAGCATTGAATTTATAAATTACTTTGGGCAGTATGACCATTTTTATGATATTGATTTTTGCTATCCATTAGGATGAAAATTTTTTCCATTTGTTTGTTTGATCAGTCATTGGTAGTTCTCCTCAAAGAGGTCTTTCTCATCCCTTGTTAGCTATATTTCTAGTTATTTTCTTCTCTTTGTAGCAATTGCAAATTCGAGTTCATTCATGATTTGGCTCTGCGCTTATCTATTGTTGGTGCATAGAAATGCTTGTGATTTTTGCACATTTATTTTGCATCCTGAGACTCTTAACACTGCTTTAGTTGTGAGATTCTGGTACATTTTCTCTTTGTTCTCATTGGTTTCAAATAATTTCTTGATAGTTGCCTTAATTTTATTATTTACCCAGGAGTGATTCAGGAGCAGGCTATTCAATTTCCATGTAGTTGTATAATTTTGAGTGAGTTTCTTAATTCTAAGTTCTAATTTGATTGCACTGTGGTCTGAGAGACTGTTATGATTTCAGGTCTTTTGCATTTGCTGAGAAGTGTTTTACATGCAATTATTTGGTCAATTTTAGAATAAGTGCCATGTAGCACTGAGAAGAATGTATAATCTGTTAATTTGGGTTAGAGAGTTCTCTAGATGTCTATTAGGCCCACTTGATCCAGAGCTGAGTTCAAGTACTGAATATCCTTGTTCATTTTCTGTCTCGTTGATCTGTCTAGTATTGACAGTGGGGTTTTAAAGCCTAACACTATTATTCTGTAGGAGTCTAAGTCTCTTTGTAGGTCTCTGTTTTATGAATCTGTGTGCTACTGTATTGGGTGTACATATATTTAAGACAGTTAGTTTTTCTTGTTGAACTGATCCCTTTACCATTATGTAATACATTTCTTTGTTTTGATTTTGATGGTTTAAAGTCTGTTTTGTCACAGTAGGATTGCAACCCTGGCTTTTTTTTTTTTTTTTTTTTTTTTTGCTTTCTACTTGCTTGGTAAGTTTTCCTTCATCCTTTTATTTTGAGCCTATGTGTGTCTTTGCTCTTGAGATGGTTCTCCTGAATACAGCACACCAATTGTTCTTGATCCTTTATCCAATTTGCCCATCTGTGTCTTTTAATTGGGTCATCTAGCCCATTTACATTTAAAGTTAGTATTGTTACGTGTGAATTTGATCCTGTCATCATGATGCTATTTTACACACTATTTAATGCAGTTTCTACACAGTGCCATTGGTCTTTATATTTTGGCGTGTTTTTATAATGGCTGGTACCATTATTTCCTTTCCATATTTAGTGCTTCCTTCAGGAGCTCTTGCAAGGCAGGCCTGGTGGTCACAAAATCCCTCAGAATTTGCTTGTCTCAAAAAGATTATATTTCTCCTCCACTTATGAAGCTTAGTTTGGCTGGATATGAAATTCTGTTTTGAAAATTATTTTCTTTAAGAATATTGAATATTGGCCCCCACTCTCTTCTGGCTTGTAGGGTTTCTGCCAAGAGGTCTGCTGTTACTCTGATGGGCTTCCCTTTGTAGATGAACTGGCCTTTCTCTCTGGCTGCTCTTAACATTTTTTTCCCTTTATTTCAACCTTGGAGAATCTGATAATTATGTGTCTTGGGGTTGTTATTTTCATGGAATATCTTAGTGGTTTTCTGTTTATTTCCTGAATTTGAATGTTGAGCCATCTTGCTAGGTTTGGGAAGTTCTCCTGGATAATATCCTGAAGTATGTTTTTCAACTTGATTTCGTTCTCCCCATCTCTTTCAGGTGCTCTAACAAGTCTTAGGTTTTGTCTTTTTACATAGTCTTATATTTCTCAGGGGTTTTATTTTTTCCTGTTTCTTCTTTTTTTCTCTAATATTTTCTGCATGTCTTTTTAAAGCAAAATGGTCTTCAAACTCTGATATCCTTTTTTCACTTGGTTAATTTGGCTATTGATACTTGTGTATGCTTCACAAAGTTCTCATGCTGTGTTTTTCAGCTCATCAGGTCATTCGTGTTTCTCTCTAAAATGGTTATTCTAGTTAGCAGCTCCTGTAACCTTTTAGCAAGGTTCTTAGCTTCTTTGCATTGGGTTAGAACATGCTCCTTTAGTTCAGCAGAGTTTGTTATGACCTACCTTCTGAAGGCTACTTCTGTCAATTCATCTTCTCATCCTTTGTCCAGTTCTGCACTCTTGCTGGAGAGGCACTGCGGTCGTTTGCAGGAGAAGAGGCACTCTGGCCTTTTGGGTTTTCAGCATTTTTTTCATTGATTCTTTCTCATCTTCATGTATTTGTCTAAGTAATCAATCCTTGAGGCTGCTGACCCTTGGATTGAGTTTTTGTGGGGACTTTTTTTTTGTTGATGCTGTTTTGTTGCTTTCTGGTTTTTTTTCTTGCAATGGTCAGGTTCCTCTTCTGTAGGGCTGCAGTTTGCTGGGGGTTTACTTCAGGCCGTATTCATCTGGTTGACTCCTGTGCCTGGAGATGTCATTCAAGGGGGCTGGAGAACAGCAAAGATGAGTGCCTGCTCCTTCCTCTGAGATCTCTGACCTCAAAGGCCACTGATCTGCTGCCAGTAGAAATGCTTCTGTATACGGTGTCTGGCAACCCCTGTTGGAGGGTCTCACCCATTTGTGGCATGGGGAGCAGGAGACATCTAACAAAGCATTTTGACTCCCTTGGTAGAGGGGGTGTGCATCACTGGGGGAAACCCACTTGTCTTGGCTATCTGGATTCCTCAGAACTAGCCTCTCCTCCTAAGGGCTTAGGCCCATGGAGATCAGAGTTCTGTCCCTGATCCTCTGGCTGGAGTTGTTGAAGTTCTTACAAAGAAGGCCCACCCAGTGAGGAGGTATGGGTCAAGGTTGGGCCTGAAGTGTCATTCTGTCTTCAGTCTGCCACAGCTGGGGTTTTGGGCTGTGGGTGATACTTCTTGGGACTAAACCATCAAGCATCCTCAGCTCCAGTAGAGGAAGTACAGCTTGGACCTATAGAGATAGCTGCTGCCCTGGCCCTGACCTGGGAGCTTAGTGTGTTAGGTGGTTATCAGTCCCAGGGTTGGCTGTCACATCTCCCCCAAGAAACTGAAAGAGCTTAAGCAGCAGACAGCCACAACTGTGGTGCTGGCCACTCCTTCCCCTGGCAGCTTGGCAAACTTAAGCAGATTGTAGCTTAGTGGCTGTTGAAAATCTGCATGGCTCTATAGTTGGGAACCTAGGCCCTAGTGGCATTGGCTCACAAGCAGAATCTTCCAATCCATGGGTTGCACAGTTCCATGAAAAAAAACACATTTTCCAAGGCTAGGTAGCACACTCACTCACCACCTCTCTTCGATTGGGTGTGGGGGCTCTTCTGCCCCATGTGGCTCTCAGGTAGGCCACAATACCAAACTGCTCTTCCTTCCTATCTGTGGGTCACGGCAACTTCTTAGTCAGTTCTGATGACAGAACCTGGATACCTTGGTTGCCGGTGCAGGATTTGCATGGTGTTATGGTTCTTTTCAATGGGAGCCTCCGATTGCTGCTGCTGCTAGTTGGCCATCTTGGCCCCACCCCTGAGAGTTTTATATTTCAATGGCTTGATATCATTCTAGGAAAAAGGGGGAATTTTATCCACTTGTCATCTGCCTAACATGAAAACAAACTGCTGTTATTATTTTTTTAAAACACTAACTTTATTACCTAAAGTATAAGGCACTTTTCTGTCATGTTTTAAGAGCTTCTGAATATGTATAAATTGTCAATATATCTAAGAGAGCAGAAGTCATCTTTTTCTTTGTAATGATGATAAGGGCAAGAGAGACAATGTGACTTGCTGAGGGCAGAGTGAGTCAGTGGATGAGTCAAAACAAATTCCTGGCTTCCTAATTGGCAGGGTGACATCTTATTTCCCAAGCTTGTGGATTCATCTTGTGTACCTGGCACTGCTGGGGCAGCTTGGATAAGGTGATATTATTACTATTATAGTATTACTTTGCGGCTCTAGTGAGTCCCTTCTGTCTCAGAGTATTTGCTGGGAACATAATCACAGATTAGTAAGACTGAAAGCTAGCTAAAGGGTAGTGATAAAGTCATACAGCTGCATAGTAACATCATTATTTTCCAGATTATAGTCCCTTTGAGCACACAGGCTCTGAACACAGCACATGGACTGAGCACATATTTTGCAACTGCGAAGTAGTATGAAAAGCAAGTATGTGAGGCATTTCTTCTCCTATGGACCTTTTTAAAAAAACTTTAATCTCTCTTTCTACATGAGCACAGTTGAAATACAAACTAAGTAGCTGTTGACCATTTTGACCAGGCCAGAAGTGCGCTTCTCCTATTAGTACTCTGTGAAGAATAGGGTCCTCTTGCATTCTTACTACAGCTGAGATAAATCAGTGTCACCAATTTTTTCTCTCTGTACTAGAGCTTTCTAATCAATATTTAAACATGCTGCTATGTCCCTCAAAGAAAGAAAACATTTCCCTGATCTCACTTCTTACTCTATGTTTTTTTTTTTTCCTCTTTAATTTTACAAAAAGTTATCCTCACCACCTAATATAATAATTGGACCTACAACCATCTAGGATATTAAATATTTTACTTTTTATGTTATTTTCTGCCTCTGTTCACAAGTCTCAGAATGATGGAGATACTATTTCTGTTTTGTTTAGTGCTCAATTCCAGTGCATAAAAATGGGCTAGCACATGAGAGGTGTTTTTTCACATTAGTCAAATAAATGACTGGCTGAATGAATAAATTCTAGGGTAAAAACAGATATTTTATACAGATGTAGTGTATAGCTTATTCTGCATATGAAACCACCCCCAAACTTAGTGGTTTAAAATAACAACCATTTATTTAGTTCATGATTTTATGGATTAGCAATTTTGGCTGAATTCAAACTAGACAGTTCTTCTGCCCTTGGCAGTGAACTATAAATCAGGTAGGTAGTTTTGCTTTTTGGGTTTGGCTGGCTCTCAGGGAAGAAAACAGAGGCAATTGGGTTATATGCCTGTCATTATCCAGAAAGCTGTCAAACTATTCACCACATAGCTGAGCAGAATTCTAAAAGAGTTCAAGATTGTGCAATGCCTGTCAAGATTGAGGCTGGAAAATGACACATTATACTTTTAGCCACATTCTATTGATCAAAGTCCAAGAATGGCTCATATTCAAAGGATAGGGAAATAAACTCCTCATCTTGGTGGAAAGAGTCACAAAGTCACATTGCAAATGGGCATGGTTGCAGGGAAGGAAATAATTTCGGCCATTTTTACACAAATTTCTACAAATGCAGGTTACCAAAGGAAGACCAGAAATCTTCTGGAAATAGCTTTATTGAATACAAAGAGAAAACCATCTCTCCTGAATGGTTAAGCCTAAGAAACTAATTAATAACCTTTTAGTATCCACAGATCTTTCAGTTAGATCATTATTTCCATTTAAATAATCTAATCTTCCAGCTTTTATATCATTTGTGATTCAGGATCAATACTGTGAAACAACATAATTGAATAAAATGAGAACAGTTATTTTTAACATACTGTGTTCCATTTTTAGAGTCATCTTTGTCTACACACATTTGTCAGGAGACAATTTTCAATAGAAGTATAAAAATTAGTAAAACTCGTGTCATTTATATACAAAGCTTTTAACAAACAAGGAATAAAAGGTAACATTCTTAACGATAATAATCCATAAAAATTCTTCAGCGGGTATTATATTTGATGTTGAAATAGTAAAAATTTCTCTCTGAGGTTAATGAGATAAAGATGCTCATTGTTAAGACATCCATTCTACTGAATCTCTTATTACATGTTTTACATGTTCAACAGCAGTCAAGCAAGAGATAAAAATAAATTTCTAAGAAAATAAATAAATAGTGGTACTATTCTCAGTGTGATATTTTAGGGGTGTTAAAGAACCTTGTTGTGTTATATTACCAGAATTGTTTTTCTGGTATTGGGGAGTGTCTGCAAAGTGTCCTGTGATATGATTAGTCAGTAGGTTTTTGAGCCGTGAATACCAGCACCTACTCTGGTGGTGGTTGCAGGGGTATAAAGTGGACTCCGTGAGTGTCCTTGGTTGTATTTTTGTTTAGTTCCCTGGCTTTGTGTTTGTTGGTCTACAGTCAGGAGGTGGTGCTTTCAAGAGAGCATCAGCTGCAGTGGTATAAGAGCACAGGCTTGCCCTAGGGTCACCTGGATAAGTTTCTCACATGGTGGGCAGGACTATAGTGCTCCCAAGAGATTATGTCCTTTGTCTTCTGCTGTCAGGGCAGTTAGATAAAGATTATGAAGTTAAGGCATGTCTGAACTCAGATTCTCCTTGGGTAGGGCTTGCTGCTGCTTCTGCTGCTGTAGGGGATGGGGTGTGAATTTCAAGCCAGTGGAGCAAATCAAAAAGAAATCTCTGAATTGCCAGAAAAACAATTCAGAAGGTTGATTATTAAGCTACTTAAGGTGGCACCAGAGAAAGGGGAATACCAACCTGAAGACAGGATATAAATAAAAAATTTCCAGAGAAATAGATAAAGTAAATAAAAAACAGTCACAACTTCAGGAAATGAAGGACATACTTAGATATGCAAAATACACTGCAAAGTCTTAGCAATAGAATTGAACAAGTAGAAGAAAAAAGTTCAGAGCTTGAAGACCAGGCTTTTGAATTAATCCAATCTGTCAAAAACAAAGAAAAAATACCTAAACAATGAACTAAGCCTCCAAGAAGTTTGAGACTACGTTAAACGTGTAAACTAAAAACAATTGGTGTTTTTGAGGAGGAAGAGGAATCTGAAAGTTTGGAAAACATATTTGAGGAAATCACTGAGTAAAACATTTCCCACCTTGCTAGAGATCTAGACATCCAAACACAAGATGCCCCAAGAACACTAGAGAAATTCATCACAAAAAGATCATAACCTAGACACATAGTCATTGGGTTTTTTAATGTAAGACAAAAGAAGAAATCTTAAGTGCTGTGAGGCAAAATCACCAGGTAACCTATTAAAAAAATCTGTAAGATTAACAGAAGGTTTCTCAGCAGAAACCCTACAAACCAGAAGAGATTGAGACTCTATCTTCAGCCTCCTTAAACAAAATAATTATCAGCCAAGAATCTTGTATCCAGTGAAACTAAGTTTCATAAATGAAGAAAAGACAAAGTATTATCAGGCAAACAAACTATGAGAGAATTTGCTACTACCAAGTTAGTTCTACAAGAACTGCTAAGAGGAGCTCTACATCTTGAAACAATCAAAATATAACAAAATAGAACCTTCTTACAACATAAATTTCACAGGACCTATAAAACAATAACACAATTAAAAAAACGCAACATATTCAGGGAACAAATAGCACAATAAATAAAATAGTACCTCATGTTTCAATACTATTGTTTAATGTAAATGTCCTAAATGATCCACTTAAAAGGTACAGAATGTCACAATAGAAAAGAATCCACCAAGTATCTTTTGTCTTCAAGAGACTCACCTAACACATAAGAACTCACATAAACAAAGTAAAGAGGTGGAAAAAGATATTCCATGCAAATGCACACGGGAAAACAAGGAGGAGTAGCTATTCTTATATCAGACAAGATAAACTTTAAAGCAATACAGTTAAAAAAGAGACAAAGAGGGACATTACATAATGATGAAAGAATTAGTCCAACAGGAAAATATTACAATCCTACATATATATACACCTAACACTGGAGCTCCTAAATTTATAAAATGATTACTCTTAGACCTAAAAAATGAGATAGACAACAACACAACAATAGTGAGGGATGTTAATACTCTACTGACTCACTGGATAGGTCATTAAGACAGAAAATCAATGAAGAAATAATGGACTTAAATTATAACCTATAACAAATGGACATAATGTTCTAAGTTATTACAGAACATTCCATCCACCAACTGCAGAATATACATTCTTCAGCACATGGAACATTCTTCAAATTAGAGTATACGATAGGCCACAAAACAAGTCTCAATAAATTCAAGAAAATAAAAATAATATCAAGTACTCTCTCAGATCACAGTGGAATAGAATTGGAAATCAAGGAAATCAACACCAACAGGAACTCTCACAACCATGCAAATACAGGGAAATTAAATAATCTGCTTCTTAATGATCATTGGGTGAATAACAAAATCAAGATGGAAATTAAAAAATTTTTTGAACTGAACAATAACAGTAACACCACCTACCAAAACCTCTTGGATACAGCAAAAGTGGTGCTAAGAGGAAAGTTCATAGCATTAAATGCCTACATCGAAAAGTCTGAAGAAGCACAAATAGACTATCTGAGGTAACAACCCACGGAACTAGGGAAAAAAGAACAAGCCAAACCCAAACCCAGCAGAAGAAAAGAAATAACCAGGATCAGAAAAGAACTAAATGAAATTGAAACAAAAAAATTACAAAAGACAAATGAAACAAAAAGCAGCTTCTTTGAAAAGATAAATAAAAATGAAAGATGATTATCAAAATTAACCAAGAAGAAAGAAAATCCAGATAAGCTCAATAAGAAACAAAATGGGAGATATTACAAGCAATACTACAGAAATAGAAAAGATTATGCAAGGCTACTATGAGCACCTTTACAAGCATAAAGTAAAAAACCTAGAAGAGATAGATAAATTCCTGGAAATATACAACTTTCATATATTAAACCAGGAAGATATAGAATCCCTGAACAGACCAAAAACAAGCAACAAGTTTAAATGGTTATTAAAAAATTGCCAACAAGAAGTCTAGGACCACACAGATTCACAGATGAATTCTATCAGACTTTCAAGGAAGAATTAGTACCAATTATACTGATAATATTCCAAAGCATAGAGAAAGAAGAAATCCTCCCTAAATCATTCTATGAAGCCAGTATCACCCTATTACCAACATGAGGAAGAAAATAACAACAATGAAAAACTACAGATTAATATCCCTGATAAACATAGATGCAAAAATTCTCAACAAAATACTAGTTAATTCAATAGCATATCAAAAAGATAATCCACTGTTATCAAGTGGGTTTCATACCAAAGATGCAGGGTTGTTTTAACATCTGCAAGTCAATAAACGTGATACACTACATAAACAGAATTAGAAACAAAACTCATAAGATTATCTCAGTAGATGCAATAAAAGCATTTGATAAAATCCAGCATCGCTTTATGATTAAAACTGTCAGCAAAATGGGAATAGAAGGTGTGAAAAGAAAATATCTTGGGCCCCCAAATCACTAAGAAAAACACAACCTGGAAACTGCTTAGGGCAAACCTGCCTCTCATTCTATTTAAAGTCACCTCTGCTCACTGAGATAAATGCTTATCTGATTGCCTCTTTCAGGAAGGCTAATCAGAAACTCAAAAGAATGTAACTCTTGTTTATCACCTCTCTGTTACCTGGAAGTTCCTTCCATGTTTTGAGTCTTTCTGCCTTTGCTTAAAGTTGTCCCGCCTTTCCAGACTGAACCAATGTACATCTTGCGTATATTGATTGACGTCTCATGTCTTCCTAAAATGTATAAAATCCAGCTGTGCCCTGACCACCTTTGGCACATGTCGTCAGGAATTCCTGAGGCTGTGTCATGGGTGCATCTTCAACCTTGGCAAAATAAGCTTTCTAAATTAACTGAGACCTGTCTCAGAGTTTCTGAGTTCACAAAGGAAAACGTCTTAAGATATTAAAAGTCATCTTTTATTAGGGTATCCAAGTCAAAAGAAGAAAACGTGTCAACATTGTACTAAATGGGGAAAAGTTGAAAGCATTCCCTGTGAGAAGGGAAACAAGACAAGGATGCCCACTTTCACCACTTCTATTCAGCATAGTACTGGAAGTCCTGACAAGAGCAATCAGACAAAGGTAATAAATAAAAGGCATCCAAATAGGTAAAGAGGAAGTGGAAACTGACGCTGTTCACTATTATTCTCAGACAACATGATTCTATGCCTAGAAAATACAAAAATATTTACAAATGAACTCTCATAATAAGTACATGTGGGATGTCATCAGATACCAACCCAATATATATAAATAATATATATTTCTACATGCAAGGAACAAAAAAATTAAAAAAATGAAAAATGACTATACATACACACACACACACATATACACACACACACACACATATATATATATTAGCATCAAATAGCCAAACATTTGAAAATAATTCTGGTAAAAGATGTATAAGACTTTTAAACTGAAAATGAAAAATGTTATTGAAAAAAATTTAATAATCTAAGTGATAAGATATTCAAGGTTTATAAATTGGAGCATTCAATATAGTTAAGATGTCATTATCTCCAACTTGATTTGTTAATTCAGTCTAATTTCAATAGAAACCTGAGCAACTATTTTTGGTAACTGATGAGCTAACTCAAGAGTAATTTCTAAAATTTCCATGAACGGTGAAGGGATAAGGAAAGGCAAGATAAAGATACAAAATTGGAAAACATAATTCTATATACCATAGCTTATTATAAATGACAGTAAGTAAAACTGTGTGTTATAGGTACAAAAATAAACAAATAGAACAATGGAGCAGAATAGAAATTTCAGAAACAGAGCTAAACATATATGGGCTCTTTATGACATTAGTGACACTACAGTGAAGAGATGGGAAGATTCAATAAATAAAAGAGTGGAATCACTTGAATATCCACATAGATAAAAATAAATTTCGACCTAATCTCTAATATACTCAACATTCAAGATAAACTATACATCTAATGTAATAAGAATAAATAAATAAAGCTTTTAGAATAAAAACCAGAAGAATATTTATGACTTTGTAGAAGGCAGATTTCTGAGCATCAAAAGCACAAGCACTATTCACAATAGCAAAGACCTGGAATCAACCCAAATGCCAATCCATGATAAACTGGATAAAGAAAATGTGGTACATATATACCATGGAATACTATGCAGCCATAAAAAGAGAATGAGATTATGTCCTTCACAAGGACATGGATGGAACTGGAAGCTATTATCTTCACCAAGCTAACACAGGAACAGAAAACCAAACACCTCGTGTTCTCACTTGTAAGTGAGAGCTGAATAATAAAGAAACATGGACACAGGGAGAGTAACAACACATAGTAGGGCCTGTCAGGGGGTGAGTTGGGGGGAGGGAGAGCATTAGGAAAAATAGCTAATGCACACAGGGCTTAGTACCTTGGTGATGGGTTGATAAAAGCAGCAAACCACCATGGCTCACGTTCACCTATGTAATAAACCTGCACATGTATCCTGGAACTTAAAATAAAAATTAAAAAACATAAATTTTAAAGAAGCATCAAATATAAAGGAAATAATAAATCAGATTATACAGACATTAAAAAATGTTTTTTATCTAAAAGAACTATTAATACAGTGAAAATACTAGCTACAAAGTAGAAGAAGATACTTTCAATAGTATATTTTAAAAAGAACTCATATAGAGTATATGTATCAACTCCTAAAAATCTATTTTAAAAAAGCAGAGTTCAAAAGTAAATAATTAACAAAACAGTTGGGTAGGCAGTTCAAAGATAGGATATCTAGATCAAAAAAAAAAGTACCCTATTCCATTAGACCTTTGGATTATGTAAAACAAAATTACAATTTGGCATCCCTAAACACCCATGAAAATGGCCATAAAAAAGACAAGCCATGTTAACTGTTGGTAAGGATTTGGAACAACCAGAACTTTTCATCCTTATCTGTGGGAGAATAATTGGTGCAATAACTTTGAAAAGCGTTTACTAAAACTGAGCATACATATACACTATAATGTATCAATTCTTCTCCTAGGCACATATTATAGCATGAGAAATGCTTACATATTTTATTAGTCCATTTTCACACTACTGATAAAGACATACCAGAGACTGGGCAATTTACAAAAGAAAGAGGTTTATTGGACTTATGGATGGCAGCAGGCAGAGAGAGCTTGTGCAGGGAAATTCCCATTCTTAAAACTATAAGATCTCATGAGAACCATTCACTATGATTAGAACAGCATAGGAAAGACCCGCCCCCATGATTCCATCATGTCTCACCTGTTCTTTGTTCCCTCCCACAACACATGGGGATTATGGGAGCTACAGATGAGATCTGGGTGGGAAAACAGGGCTAAACCATATCATATATGTTCACCAAAAGATACATATGAGAATGTTCATAGCAGCACTAATTGTAATATCTCTAAACTGAAAATAACCGTTTGATTCTGATTTTCAGAGAACTGAACCTTGGTTAGAGAATCTGATTTATTCCTGTCCTGACATTACTTCCTGTTTATACCTCTGTTTAACCCTGGATTTTTATTTTATTTTATTTCAATAGTTTTTTTTTGGGGAACAGGTGTTTTTTGGTTACATGGCTAAGTTCTTTAGCAGTGATTTCTGAGATTTTGATGCACCCATCACTGGAGTGGTGTACACTGTACCCAAAGTGTAGTCATTTATCCCTTATCCCCCTTCCACACTTCCCCCTGAGTCCCACACATCCATTATGTGATTTTTATGCCTTTGCATCCTCATATTAAAATGTCTCTGAACCCAACCTAAGAACCTTCTCTTAAATGAATAGTTCTTCAAAGGATAATCAGGGGAGCCCTTTGGGATGAATGAAATAAATTGGCTTGTGGTGCTTGCTATAGACTGAATGCCTGTGTCCCCCTAAAATTAATACATTACTACATTGAAATCCTAACCCCCATTGCGCTGGTATTAGGAGATGGAGCCTTTGTTAGGTGATAGGTCATGAGAGCAGAGCCCTCATGAATTGGATTAGTGCTGTTATAAATGAGACTCGAGAGAACTTTCTCACCCATTCCAACATCTGAGGATACAGAAAAAGAGATGGCTATCAGTTGGGAAGCAGACCCTCACCAGACACTGACCATGGCAGCATCATTTTCTTGGACTTCCCAGCCTTCATGACAGTGAGAATTACATTTCTACTGTTTATAAGTCACCCAATCTGTGCTATTCTATTATTGCAACTTGAAAGGACTAAGACAGTGCTGTTGTAAGAAACAAGATTAAGAGAGTTCTTCAACCCAGTAGAAAATCATAGATCATGTCAGAAGTGAGAACAAAACAAATACAAATATTTTCTGCTTTAGAGAGCCTTTTTGGAAGTCTAGGAATAAAAGATAAGCATTTGTTTTATACTTCCTTTAAGCATTGTTATACAGAGAGCAGCAACAATGATAAGAAGTCTAACACCACATAAGGAAATATAGTGTTAAGTATTTCCTTCATATATACTTGTCTATAATTCTACCAAATAACACATCGTGAATTCAAAGAAGCTGTTTTAACCTGCAAAGCAGTGGTAAACAGTAAATAGCACATTCATGGTCACACTCTTTAGGACTTGACAAGGAGGAAGAATAGGAAGAGGAAAACGTTTTTCAGTGCCTACTATAGTGTCTGGCAGATAGTATGGTGTTGAAGAAATATGAGTTGAAAAAGGAGGATTGGAAGGATTGTCTTCCTATTTGTAAACAGACAGAAGAAGAGACATCTGTCAGGAGCTCTTTTTCTTATGGGCGACTGCTGATTGTGGCTGATGGCTAGTCTCTTCAAGGTACATTCTTTTGCACAGATGAATCAATTATCCAAAAATTGGTACTCTGCTTATTCCCTCAAAAGGATGATTTTTTAAAGCTTTTTTTCCCAAGGTGTAATTATGTATAATTTTTCAAAACTCTGCTGCAGCAGCTATGATTTATAGCTTACATTTCTACTTTCATATTAAACTAATAGAAGTTCTATTTAAAATAATTTAAAAAGTGTGTTAGAGGCATGAATGAATTTCTCTCTTCCTATAAAATGTGTCATTAATAAAAGAAATATTTAATATTGACTAGTAAATAGTTAATTGTCTGGGATTTTAGGGACTATAACAGTAAATTTATCTGAAAATATGATCTGAGAATATACTAATTGCATCTTGTTAAGATGCACAGAGTAATTTGGGGAGAAAATTTCTCAATTATATATCTGAAAATCAGTATTCTCATTTAATTTCTGTGATTGACCATAGTCTTTAGAAATATTCATGCCAAAAGGGATTTTAGAGGAGGCATATTTATATTGGACTCAGTAATACAGTATTTTGCTGGTGAGTTTATGTATTTATTATTCTTATACTGTAACTCAATTGTGCATTATATCCCTCGTCAAAGATAGCAATTATTTGTCTGCCAAGTTTATTATAGAAGCATCTAAAATGCAAAAGAGACTAAATCCTAAATTCATCTGTTTTCACAGAAAACAATGAAGCATAAAAATCTTGCAAAGTTTACTAAATGTTTGTCAGACATGATGATTTAGAATTAAGGTTGACATTTCTGTTCTTTATTAAATTTCTGACCATGCATTTCAGATAGTATGTACAATGAGTCATCGTGAAATATCAAATTGAATATAAAATCTGTAATAGTCTTCTGAATTTAAAAAAAAATGGAATATCCTATGGAAAAGAATAAAACAGGATGCTCCCCAAATAGATAAAAGAGCCCACAACGCAGATTATGATCAATTTGGTGTTCTGCTAAGGTCTGTGAGATAATTGATGGGAAAATATCAAAAGTGCAAAAGTAAAGATAAGTATACAATAGATTGTGCTTTATTCTAAAGACTATGTTGAATATGTTAATTTCAAAAGAAAAAAATGTAGAAATTAGGGTTTCAAAATGTTTTTACTTCTGTCACTATACCGTTAACTAAATTTTGTGGAATAAATAATAAATTGAAATAAGATAAATTCTGTTGGAATCAAATCTAATAGTCACATTAAGAAACCAGTTCTGTATATTTAAATTGTATTATTTGTTTAGTTCTTCCTATATTAATATAGAATATTCTCCTCGAAATCCAGATTCACTCAGTTGTGCTAAGATCATTAATGATCGAAGATGTAAATGTGCTTAATAAATTGAATATGGTAGAGAGCACAGTTTTTTTTCTAAATCTCAGTTTATTTCTGATATTATTAAGTGTCAAAGATTAAAGTAATGTAAAGTCACTCAACAATTCTGTGAGGAAAGTAAAGCTAATTCTGAGACAAACTTTCCTCAAGCAAAGAAACTGTTTGCCTGAGGTAAGAGTAAAAAAAGTAAGTTTTTTTTTCCCATTCCCTTGTACTAAAATAGTAGCAACTACTATACCTACCACTACCAGTACATAAATTAGAAAGGTAAATTGAGGTTGATCCTTCTATTGTTGCTAAGGTGGGCTTTATCTGCTTACTTAGAACTGGCTTCCTATATTTTGAAATTTGTCTCCATGTGGAGATACACACAAAAGCTTTGGGACGGTTCCCCACTGGGCCATTATGAAAGTGTTGTTCTTTGAGGGAGTCATATATGATGTTTATATCCCCATGTTAAGGTATATGCTTTAGTGATGATATCCAAAATGGAAATGTTAAGGGATGGAAGTTTCTACTTTGGCAAAATGTGTAAGCCAGTGAAAAGGGATGAAATAAATTTGCCATAAAGAAATAGAAAGAGAGAGAGAGAGAGAGAGAGAGACGGGGGGGGGGGAGAGAGAGAGAGGAGAGAGGAAATATTAGTTTAATGTGTAAGATTTACAATTTTTAGCTTTTTTAAATTAAATTAATGTAATATTTCTTATATTTTTAAAACTGCATTTGTGCCAAATAATGAAAGATAAAAAATACACAATTGGGGAGAGTAGTGATTTTGAGCTGTAGCATTAAAATGTGGCTGAAAAATCAATACATTGTTTCGTCTTGTACATCATCTCAATTTGCATACTGTCAGAGCAGCTGAACTTTGATTCAAATTAGACAGTAAGACAGCTCAAAATACCAGATCAACAGATTTCTGAACCAGTGTTAGATAAGCAATGATATATGAAACATATTTATAGAATGATAAACTTCCTGAAAATTCATTGGTCAAATTCCTGAAAATTTAAGTTATACCAAGCACAAACTCAAGCACAACTAGATCTTAAATTCATCTGGGTCTTTTTTTGCGCTTTTGATATTTTCCCATCAATTATCTCATTTGACCAATGAGATATGAAATATATTTACAGAATGATAAATTTCCAGATGAAAACTGGAAAAATTCAGTCTGACTCACAGATGTTTTGCCTGTTTGGTGATACACATTTAGATATTTGGAAATATCCAAATGATAACTATATTCTTTAGTTCCTTTGCAACTGTTTTGTGCCATATAAACAGTCTGTGAGCCTTCCTTTGAGCATTTCCTATAATTCACTAACTTTATGCACATACCTCTATATATCAATTACAGAAAAGCAGGAAGTGACCCCTCCCAGGGGACACTTAGCTATGTCTGGAGACATTTTTGATCATCATACCTAAGAGATGGTACTGGCATTGAGTGGCCAGATCACATAATTGAAAGTAAGTCACTCTTCAGCTAATGCAAAAGAACTGAAATCATAACAGTCTCTCAGACCACAGTGCAATCAAGTTAGAAATCAAGATTAAGAAACTCACTCTAAATCACCCAACTACATGGAAATTGAACAACTTGCTCCAGAACTACTCCTGGGTATGTAATAAAATTTAGGTAAAAATCAAGAAGTTCTCTGAAACTAATGAGAACAAAGAGACAACATACCAGAATTTCTGGGATGCAGCTGAAGCAGTGTCAAGAGGGAAATTTATAGCATTAAATGCCCACATCAGAAAGCTAGAAAGATCTCAAAATGATACCTAAAATCGCAACTAAAAGAACTAGAGAACCAAGAGCAAACAAACCCCAAAGCTAGAAGACAAGAAATAACCAAGCTGAGTGAAACTGAATGAAATAGAGACATGAAAAAGCTTTCAAAAAATTAACAAATGCAGAAGATGGCTTTCTGAAAAAATTAATAAAATAGATACACTACTAGCTAAACTAATAGAGAAGAAAAGAGAGAAGAATCAAATAGACACAATAAGAATGTTAAAGGGAATATTACCACTGACTCCACAGAAATACAACCATCGGAGAATACCTCTATGCAAATAAACTAGAAAATCTAGAAGAAATGAATGAATTCCTGGACATGTACATCCTTTCAACACTGAATCAGAAAAAAAAAAAATGAATCTCTCAACAGATCAGTAACAAGTTCTGAAATTGAGGCAGTAATAAATATCCAGGACAAGATGGATTTACATCTGAATTCTAACAAAAGTATTACACCCTTACTTCTGAAATTATTCTAAACAATTAAAAAAAAAGGGACACCTCCCTAACACCTTCTATGATTCCAGCATCATCCTGATACCAAAACCTGCCAGAGATTAAAAAAAAAAAATCTTTAGACCAATATCCCTGATAAGCATCCATGCAAAAATTCTCAATAAAATATTAGCAAACCAAATACAGTAGCACATCATAATGTTTATCCACCACGATCAAGTTGGCTTCATTTTTGGGATGCAAGGCTGATTCAACATACACAAATCAATAAACATAATTCATCACATAAACAGAAGAAAAGACAAAAACCGCACAATTATCTCAATAGACACAGAAAAGGTCTTGGATAAAATTCGATATTACTTCTTGTTAAAAACTCTAAATAAACTAGCTATTGAAGGAACATACCTCAAAATAATAAGAGCCATTTACGACAAACCCACAGCCAATATCATACTGAATTGGCAAAGCTGTAGGCATTCTCCTTGAAAACTGGCACAAGACAAAGATGCCTTCTCTCACCACTCCTATTCAGTGTAGTATTGGAAGTTCTGGGAAGGGCAATTAGGCAAGAGATAGAAATAAACATATTCAAATAGGAAGAGAGGAAGTCAACTTGTCTTTGTTTGCAGGTGACATAATCCTGTATCTAGAAAACCCCATTGTCTCAGCCCAAAAGCTTCTCAAGCTTATAAGCAATTTCATCAGAGTCTCAGGATATAAAATCAATGTACAGAAGTCACAAGCATTCCTATACACCAACAATAGGCAAGCAGAGAGCCAAATCATTAATGAACCATTCACAATTGCTACTAAAAGAATAAAATATCTAGGAATACAGTTAACAAGGGAAGTGAAGAACCTTTTCAAAGAGAACTACAAATCACTTCTCAAGGAAATAAGAGAGGACACAAACAAATGGAAAGACATTTTATGTGCATGGATAGAAAAAAATCAATATTGTGAAAATGGCCATACTCAGGTGCAGTGGCTCACACCTGTAATTCCAGGACTTTGGGAGGCCGAGGGTGGATTGCCTGAGGTCAGTCGAGACCAACCTGGTCAACATAGTGAAACCCTTTCTCTACTAAAAATACCAAAAATTAGCTGGTTGTGGTAGTGGGCACCTGTAATTTCAGCTACTTGGGAGGCTGAAGCAGGGGAATCACTTGAACCTGGAAAGTTTAGGTTTCAGTGAGCAGAGATTGTGCCATTGCACTCTCAGGCTGGGCAACAAGAGCAAAACTCCGTCTCAAAAAAAAAAAAAAAAAAAAGAAAAAGAAAAGAAAAGAAAATGGTCATACTGTACAAAGTAATTTATTGAATCAATGCTATTCGTTTTAAATTGCCATTGACATTATTCACAGAATTAAAGAAACTATTTTAAAATTCATATGGAACTAAAAAAGAACCTGTATAGCCAAAAACAAAGAACAGCTTTGCTCTTTTTGTATAACAAAAGAACAAAGCTGGATGCATCAGGCTTTGAACTACACTACAAGGCTACAGTAACCAAAGCAGCATGATGATGATACCAAAATAGACACATAGACCAATGGAACAGAATAAGTAATTCAGAAATAAGACTGCACTTCTACAACCATCTGATCTTTCACAAACCTGACAAAAACAAGTAATGGGGAAAGGATTTCCTATTTAATAAATGGTAATAATTTATTACCAATAAATAAATATGGCTAGCTGGGAGAACTGGCTAGCCATGTGCTAGAAATGAAAACTGGACCCCCTTTTTACATCTTACATAAAAATTAACTTAAGATGGATTAAAGACTTAAATGTAAAACCCAAAAGTATAAGAATCTTAGTAACAGTTGGAACACATGGACACAGGGAGGGGAACATCACACACTGGGGCCTGCTGGGCAATGGGCAGCTAGAGGATGGATAGCATTAGGAGAAATACCTAATGTAGATGACTGGTTGATGGGTGTGGCAAACCACCATGGCACGTATATACCTATGTAACAAACCTGGATGTTCTGCACATGTAACACAGAACTTAAAATATATTCAAAAGAAAAAAAAAGAACCCTGGGTTACTAAGACCACAGATCCTTAATAGGAGGCCTTAAGAGGTAGATGGAATTTGAGTATTTCTGTATTTGTCTACTACTGAAACTCTATAGTAGTTAATTATGTTGCCTGCCACAAGAGAAGAGTAATTGATATCAAAATTAGAAATCAAGCAAGACAATTGTCAGCAGCATAGCATAGTGGTTAAGAGTTTGGTCACTCCTGCATGCATTTGAATACTATCATTGCCCCTTATCATACGCTATAATTCTAAGATGCCAGTTCATTTTAAGATTCATCATTTCTTTAAGTACTACTAAGAGACAAAAAAATAAAGTGGGCAATTGTACTTGTTAGAAGCCAAAGACTTTAAAGATGCATCCCAACTGCAGAGATGTTAAAATGTGTGTGTGTTTTTTTAATGTTTTAGACTCAATGGAAACAGTTTTTGCTATGTGGCCCTATGTGACTCTGAACTTGGCCTCAGTTTCATCATTTGTAAAATAGAGCAGGTGGTACTTAACCTTATGGGGTTGTCATGAGGATTAAATTACATAATATATGGAAAATGTCTGCCAAAAAGTAGGAGCTCACTTTAGCATGGCAAATAAATTGTTGCCTTGAAAGTTCTTTTCATGTATTTCATTTGGTCCTCTAATTGCAAATACAAAATTATGAATTACACTGAAGTCCACTGGAAGTTAAGATACTATTTGAGATATTAACATTAGCATATCACTTTAAGCAAAAGGGTCTTCATTTAACAAGTATTGAATATCTATTACAAGTGAAAAACCATATAACATTGTGGTCTGTGTTTGCATTTTAGCTTATTTACTAGATATAAACTTTAGCATGTTAATTAACTCACTTTGCTTTCTTTTTCCTCTAAAGTGAAAATAATAATAGCCGTTTTAGGGATTAAATGAGTTAATTAATGCAAACTGTTGAGCAAAGTACCTGACATGTAGTAAGCACTCAATAAATGATATATTTTATTTTAATACGTGCTAAGCACTCTTTGGAAAAATGGGAATACAAGAATGAAGAAAAAAATGATATAACCCCTTTCCAGTGGATTATGTAGTATAGTAAGGATTATGTATATAAATAATATACATAAGTAAGGATTATGTATATAAATCCAGTGGATTATGTATATAAATAAATTTGAAAATAACAGGCAGTGTTGTGTGCTATGAGAAAAAATAAAGCAAAATAGGGGTAGAGAGTGTTACAGATGCCATTTTTTGAAAGGGTCCTCAGAAAAGAAATTTTAGTAGTAGTGGATATTTGAGCAAGAACCTTAATGAAATGAAGGAGCAAGTCGTGGGTGACCTCGGGACAGAGTGTTCCACTGAGAAAGAAGAGGAACTGCAAATTTGGGTTTATAGGAAACAAGAAATTTGGCATGTCGAAGAAAGAGCAAAGTCAGTGTAGCTGGGGTAGAGGAATCTAGATAGAAAGGGGATTTCTGGATAGTTGAATAGTGACCATTTTTTTTATAATTTTTAGTTGCAACTAATTGTGAATTTTTTTCCCCAGAGATAGTCTTTACATCATTCAGATATGTTAAAACATTCCATTATGAAACTAGCATTAAAGCTATGCCACATTTAAATGTAAAGAGGCCTTAAGTGACATTTCTTTTGCTGAGCACCTGACTCAGAAAAAGTAACCTTTCCAATATATAACTATGGCTGAGCTAGCATGTTTTAAATGAAAGCTCCAGGGCTATTCATGTTTATTGGGGAAGAAAAGAGGCGTTGCAGCTTGTCAGCGTTTGTTTTTTCAGTTTTAATATAGCAAAGGCTTATGTAGCTCCTTTACTTATGGTCTGACAGTCTGACTAATTCAATTTTTATGTCATCATTACCTTTGAACTTTCTCTTATTTCCTCTTATTTCTTCAATTCTCTCTGCCACTCCTTCACTCTTCTAGGCTTTCTCTTCCTTTCCTGGGTCTTATCAAAAGGTAAAATTCTCTGACAATGCTGGCAATACTGAAAGCATTCTTTCAGCAAATCGTTTCACTTTCTTCCCCAGGAAGCACTGTAAAGCAAAAAAAAAAAAAAAAGGTTGGGGGAAACAACAAATTATGTTTTTTTTTTTTTTTTTTAGTGAAAGGACAATGAAGTAGTCAAGAGTTATATCTCAAATCAATAGGACAATTTGCTGACATCTCAGAGCACGCTCTCCAGAGAATCCCTGATCTCTCAAAATTTGGTTGAGATCTAGTTTATTTTGCTGTCCAACTTCTCTCTTTTTGGAGTTTTACTTGCTTCCAACACAAGGAAGGCAAGTTTTTCCTGCTTCTGTGATAATGGAAGACAAGTAACTCCTTTATGAAGTTTGAGCTCACTTCCAACAGGGAAAATGATTTTTTTTTCCCACTTCTAGGATGGTGGACAGCAGTTTTCAGCCTGAGATCCATCTTTAGGTAAGTAACAGAATTGGGGTTTGTTTTGGCTAAAGTTACAATTAACAACCATCTGGTCTTAATTTCTCCTTACCATTAGAGTACTCAGTGATCAGATTGTCAGGGTGTTTTGTTGTTGCTTGTTGCAGTCTTTTCCCCATTGGATTAGACAAACTACCTCACTTGGTCAAATCTGAGTTAGAATTCCAAATTACGGGTAACAAGTCCTCCCTAATTCAGCTGAAATTCCTCACAGCTTCAAAAGAAAAAGAAAGAAAACAAAAGACCATGTGCTTGGTTTCTGTCTTTGCTTCCTCTGTTAAAAAAGAAGTTCCTTCATTTACTCTTCTTCCACCCTATACCTCCTTTCCCCCTTTTGCCCTCTGCAGTACCAAAAAATCTAGAGAAGAATTCTTAATGACTTGAGCCTCTTTTAAAGAATTCAGAACAAAGGAACCACTCACCCCCTTTCGGAGTGTTCTGTTTTTATTTGTGGAGTTTCAAGGGTAATGAGCAGATTTTTTTAGGTCTAAAGCTCTATTTGTCTGTATTTTATGATCTGATCTTTTTGGCTTTGGGGTACCAGAGATGACTTTGCACTGTGAGAGTATGCATAATGGCAGAAGAGAGGTACAAAGTTACAGACGGCTGAGCTCAGTTTACAGCAAGTGGTTTTGGCTGGTTTTTTTTTTGTTGTTTTTTTTTTTTAATTTTCTCTTCTAGGAAGTTGTTTTTTAAGGATCTTAATTCTAGTTTGGAGATGAATTCTAAAGGGTCTTCGCTATTGCTTTTTCTCTCGAATTTAATCTTATTTTGGTGTGTCTATGTGCAATTGCGTGAGGTACTGAATTGTTGTTTTCATTCCTTAATGAGAAACTGAGTTTTCTCAGCTCTGAAGAAAAGGGCATTTGCTCCTGGAAGCAAAAAGCTGCCTCTGGGTTACCGTAGCCCTCATGGGAATGTCTAGGGGGTTGAACCCTTCCTCATGCAGAATCCCTGCAGGGAAATCCCCAGTAAAAATTAATTTAAAAAGTGGCTCATCCAGGAAACACATATAAGGGCTGATCACCCAGCAATTTGAGCTCCCTCTGATGTCATAGACCTCTGCAGAGGTCTATGTCAGAGGATGGAAATGACTCAGTGATGACATACTGTGGTGTCCTGTCAATAAGCAGCACACATTGATCTACCACACAAAAACACAAGGCCGCTGCTCAGTTTCTCCTTTTAAGATAAAGAAAGTGGGAAACAAATAATATAAGAATGAGAAGAAAACAAGAATGACCCTTTTTCAAGCACTCTGAAGGTTTTATGGAACCTCTACTTGTCAAAGTTTATGTAAAATGAAAGTAATATGGTCCTCGTGCACATTTACATTAAGAAAAAAGAATCTTAAGGTCAACCTGCTAACTATAGAGTTCCTAAATCCTCTTTTTCTCTATTTATTCTTGTCTGCCTTCTCTAAATCTGCTGTTATTTTTCTATTAAGATAAAAACTACTGTTTAGATCCAACAAGTTCTTTTTGCAAGTGGGTGAATTTGTATTTATATCATGGCATGGCTAAAAATTCTGAAGTAAAAATTTATAGAATTACTTTGCGTGTGTGTGTGTGTGTGTGTATGTATTTAAAAGGCCTTTATAATTTCTATTATTTTATGTTTAATTGGCAATTGCATCCTTTAATTTTCCTTTAGAGCACCAAATTTTTTCTCTCCACTCCTTATAATGTAATTTTTTCTATTTCACCTGTGTTGTTTCTTTAATATGCAAATTTAAGGTTATTTAGGTGACAAATGCTGAGGGTTGTGAAACAGGTTACTAAGAATCTGAACGTCTAAGATAAGACTTATGAATCTATAAGACATATTTCTATCAGCATGCCTAATACGTCTTTTTATGGATGTGTCTCTGCATGTTTTGGTATTACAAAGATGCTTGCCTCATAGAATGAGTGAAATGGGAAGAAACCCCTCCTCCTTAAGTTTTTGGAATAGTTGTACTGGTACCATGTTTTCTTTGTATATCTGGTAGAATTTAGCTATGAATCGGAGTGATCTGGGACTTTTTTTTGGTTGGTAGGCTATTTATTATTGACCCAATTTTGGAGTTCATTTTGATCTGTCCAGTAGTTAAATTTCTTCCTGGTTTAATCTTGGGAAGATGTACATGTCCAGGATTTTATGCATTTGATTTGCATTCTCTGATGATGAGTGATGTTGAGCATTTTTAAAATATAATTGTTGGCCATTTTTATGTCTTCCTTTGAGAAGCATCTTTTCTAATATTAATAACTCTATAGTGGCCTGATAGCAAATTTAAGGGGATCTTGGAACTTTGGTAAACTCACCCTCAGTATTTCAATTGTATAATAGTTTCATAATTTCTTTGTGGTTTTTTTTTTGTTCCTATTAATCGATGTAAAATGTCTACAGTATGTGTAGGAAAAAATATTTGCTTAGAGTAAGTTATATAACTTAACACCTTACCAAAACAACACTTCCATACACAAATACACACATACACAGATGGAGAGAAAGAGAGGGAGAGAGAGAGAGAAGAGAGAGGGAGAGAGAACACTGTAACTGGGGAAAGTGAAGAATAATAATTTTTGCTTCTATGATGCATATAAGTTGTTGTTATTGTTTTTGTTTGCTTTGGACTCAAGCACTAAGGAGTTTGGATATAGTCAATTTGCATTAGGGAAGAATGACGCAAGGCAAAGATAAAATCAGAGACTCCTAGGGACTAAAGGCAGACGTTGTTTGTAGCAAGAATCTAAGTTTTCTGTTTAAAGTGTTTCACGCTCTGTTCCTATCTTCTCATGGCTGGTCTAAGAGGTAGTGTTGATAGTGTGAGATATGGAAAGAAAATTATAAGAATTTATTGAAGCATGTATAATCTAGAAGGATGCCTCTCTCTGAGTCAGATCTGCCTTAGTACATTACCTCATTCCCATGGCATAGGCCTATGCTTTATGTCAAATAAGACAGAAAATTCTACCTGCTAAACAATCACTGTTTTATTATGCATTGCTTGAGGCCCTTGGGAGCCATGTGAAGCAGGGAGAATGGATCCTGGCCGTGGTCAAAATATAGTGGAAGTCAGTGGGCAGTGACCAGTACTAGAGAATGGGCTAAGAAGGTAGGCTATATCTGTGGTGTCAGTGAGTGGCCTTAATGTGTCTTGAACACCCATGATAGCACCTGCAGAATGCTTCCCTTAACTCTGGTCTGTTTTAGAGTTGCCCTATTGAATAGTAATTTTAATTGCCAAAGGAAGGGTTCTGTCAGATTTTCCAAGATGGATAGGGAGAATCTGAAGGATTTCGACTCTGAACTCCAAATGCTTGCAACCAAAAAGGCTTTGATGAGTCAGACCAGCCTGGAAGTGTCTGTGTGTGTGCCTGTGCTTGTGTAGGTAGGTGTGTTTTTGTCGGGAAAATGTGTTCAGGGCATCCCGTGAATTGTCTTTTGAGATCAGTGTGGAGAGGGGTTCCACTTCAAACAAAACAAGTGGACGGGAATAGGTTGTGAAACTGTGTAATCACCTGGAATAAGTTAATAGGGCAATCTTTTACCCCTGGGAACAAAAGAAAACAGACTCTGTGCACAAGTGCATTAATTAAAGAGACAGGGCTTTGGAGGTTCTGGGAAACTCAGTTTGGCTGAAAGGCTGGCAAGCTGATTGACACAGTCGGGGAAGTACATCAAAGTGAGTATTGTTTTTGGACCTAGATTTTGAAGAATTGCTGGGATTACTTGAGAATAGAGACAATGGCCTGGGCCTGGGCCTTATGAATCTGGCTGGTCTCAGGTTTTAGACTGAGTTTTATAAATACATGTCAAACTTGTTTCCTTTACAAATTCTAGAGGAACCTCGAAAAATCTTCCTAGGAGGTCAGGGAAGGAGAGGCAGTATAAATTTCTACTTGTATTTGGCTAAAAGATAAAGATGTATTCTATCTTTGGGCATTTAAATTGATTTATTTGCATAAATAATCCCTGCCTTAAGCAAGTATCTTTAAATTGGACAAAACTGTTATAATTTGTAAACCTCCAGAAATACATATATTTAGTTCAAAGGTGAAATTAATTCTCAAATTTTCTTTAATCAATACCCATATTCTTAACATTTCAAGATTATGATGTGTGCGATTTGAATATTGTGGAGTATATCTCTATCAGGCTGAAAGGCTATCACTACATTTTCTTATGTTATACAAATGAGTGTGAAAGAGACATTGGCTTCAATGGGAAATATTCAATCCTATGTAGGTTTGCTTTACATTATTTTTAAAGAAACATTGTTACTTTTAAAGTTCATTTTGTGTTTAAATGGGCTATTTATTTTTCACTCAAAAGCAAACAAATTCTTCCCTCTTGCCAGTTCTCAGAGAGAGAGTCACACCCACTAACTTACTGCTAACAGATGAAAGGGATGTTGGCTTAAAACTGCTGCCAGGAAATTTGTAGAAGGGCTAAATGGCTTTTAAGTGCCTGCTGATCTGTACTGTCTAGAGAATAATTGCTTCAAAATCTATTTTACGAGAATGCCTACCCTTCAATAAGGGTGAGAACAATGTGATACTTGTGTGAGAAAATCTCTTTAAGAGATTTATTTTTACTTTGAGGAATTCTTCTGAAAATTTTTTTCTCCAAATGTGTTTCCATGCATCAAAAACTTAATTAGGTGCTTAATTGAAGCAAACCACAAAAACGGATGTCAGTAGTCCAGTGAAGACTATGAAGGAATAGAGAGCACACACCTAAAGTATGGATTTTCTTGTGTGTCACAGTCCAACTTTTGAACATTGGCTACTAATTCACATGGGAAAGAAAGCACTTGAATGCCATACCAAATGTGTTTTCTGGCCATATTTACTAATGTAGCTGCCAGCTTGTAAGCTAATGTTTAAGGTGATGAGAAAGCTTCTAAAAGCTGCCTAAGGACAAAGATGAGAAAAGCAATATTTAGTTTTTAAATGATAAATAATAGTTATACATATTTATGGTTTGATATGATGTGTTGATACATGCATGCAATGTGTAACCATGAAATCAGGGTATTTGGGATAACTATCACCTAAAAAATATGTATCGTTTGTATTGAATGCAATCTCAGGTTTCTTTTCCAGGTATTTAAAAATATACAATAAATTATTGCTAGCTATATTTGCCCTACTGTGGTCAAAACTTAGAACTTACTCCTTCTATTTAACTGTATCTTTGCACTTATCACCACCTCTTTTTATCTCGCCCTCCCTACTGCCATTTCTAGCCTCTGCTGACCACAATTTTACTCTCTGCCTCCATGAGATTATTTTTTTGTTCTCACATATGAGTGAGAATATGTGATATTTGTCATTCTTTTCCTGAATTATTTCACTTAACATAATGTCCTTCTATCCATCCATGTTGCTGCAAATGACAGAATTGTATTCTTTCTTATGGCTAAATAATATTCTTTTGTGTATCTGTACCACATTTTCTTATCCATTCATCTGTTGATAACATAAAATCAGACACTTAGACTAATGGAACAGAATAGAGAATCCAGAAATAAATCCACACATTTACAGCCAACTCATTTTTGACAAAGGTGCCAAGAATACACAATGGGGAAGGGACAGCCTCTTCAATAAATGGTGCTAGGAAAACTGGGTATCCATATGCAGAAGAAAAAAATTAGAACCCTATCTCTCACCATAATCAACTGAAAAAGGATTAAATACTGAAATCAACTGAAAAAGGGATTAAAAACACTTAAATGTAGCAACGAAAACTATAAATCTGGAAGAAAATATTGGAGAAATCCTTCAGGAGATTCGTCTCCAGAAAATTTTATGGTTATGACCTTAAAAGCATGGCAACAAAAGCAAAAAGACAAATAAGATTATATTGAGCTAAAAGGCTTCCACACAAACAAAGGAAACAATAAACAGAATAAAAAGACCGTCTGCCAAATGTCAGAAAATATTTGCAAACTATCCATCTGACAAGGCATTTTCAGAATATATGAGGAACTCAAACAACTCAATAGTAATACAAAATAATTAGTTTGATTTAAATATGGACAAAAGATGTAAACAGACATTTTTCTTTTTTTTAAATATTTTATTGCATTTTAGGTTTTGGGGTACATGTGAAGAACATGCAAGATTGTTGCATAGTTACATACATGGCAGTGTGGTTTGTTGCCTCCCTCCCCATCACCTATATCTGACATTTCTCCCATGTTATCCCTCCCCAACTCCCCACCCCCCACTGTCCCTCCCCTAGTTCCCACCAACAGACCCCAGTGTGTAGTGCTCCCCTCCCTGTGCCCATGTGTTCTCATTGTTCAACACCCATCTATGAGTGAGAACATGCGGTGTTTGATTTTCTGTTCTTGTGTCAGTTTGCTGAGAATGATGGTTTCCAGGTTCATCCATGTCCCTACAAAGGACACAAACTCATCGGTTTTTTATGGCTGCATAGTATTCCGTGGTGTATATGTGCCACGTTTTCCCTGTCCAGTCTATCATCAATGGGCATTTGGGTTGGTTCCAAGTCTTTGCTATTGTAAACAGTGCTGCAATGAACATACGTGTGCATGTGTCCTTATAATAGAATGATTTATAATCACTTGGATACATACCCAGTAATGGGATTGCTGGGTCAAATGAAAGTTCTATTTCTAGGTCCTTGGGGAATCGCCACACTGTCTTCCACAATGGTTGAACTAATTTACGCTCCCACCAACAGTGTAAAAGTGTTCCTATTTCTCCACATCCTTTCCAGCATCTGCTGTCTCCAGATTTTTTTTTTCAAAAGACATGCAAATGACCAATGGGTATATGAAACAATGCTCAATATCACCAATCATCAGAAAAATGCAAATCAAAATCACAAGAAGATAACATCCTACTCCAGTTAAAATGGTTATCATCAAAAAGACAGACAATAACAGATGCTGGCAAGAATGTGGAAAAAATTGAATTTTTATAAACTGTTGGTTCAAATGTAAACTATTATGACCACCATGCAAAATACTATGGAGGATCCCCAAAAAATTAAAAATAGGCTTACCATATGATGCAGCAATCTTACTGCTGGGTATATATCCAAACGAAAGAAAATCAGTATATCAAAGAAATAACTCTTCTTCCATGTTTATCGCAGCATTATTCACAACAGTAGTGTTTAGATTTTAAGTTTAAATTAAAGCACCAATATTTGGCTGACACTTTGGAGACTGTGAGTTAAATTTTTCATTTGTGAACAAATGCAAAAATTGGTGCAGATGATTATGTAGTATAATAAGAAATTTAATATTTTCCAGTCATGGGAGTATTTTTTTTTAACTTCACAATATTAATTAGACTGGGGAGAAACTTTTATTGGGTTTGTTTTAATTATTGGTACTTTCATTTGGCAAAGTTAAAATCATTAAAGGTAGCTGGTTGTCAATCTCTGATATTTTTTTAATTTATAAAAAATTTTGATATTTGCACTGAAACATAAATGCCTAAAATTTTCTGAATTTCCAGTGTTATTTTTATTTGGAAAAACTGAAGTTGAACCAAAATGATTGATAATAAATTACAAAGATATGGATATAAGAATGACTATGGAATTGAAAATTTGATTCTATGTAATTAACAACACACAGCACAAGAACTGACTTGAAATGAGCAGAGAATCAAAACGTAAAATATGTAAAAGAAGTAAATAAGTTCTAAGATTATGGTTTAGATACAGGAGCTTAGGTCCAGAATCTGGTTCAGAGGAAAGAGTCTTAGAATTTTTTACAAAACGTCAAGAACCAAATAAAAGTCAAGGTTTATGAGGGCTCAAATTCTGTGGGCTTAAGCTATTTAATGACTTTGAACTTCTGTTATTGTCCTTCAGCAATGTAGGCTTTTTGTTTCTTCCAGATATTTAGTACTGTGCTGAGATGATCTACGTGATGCATCTAGACCCAGTTCTAGAAAATCTTGCCCAAGAGTCAAGAAAAAGTAGTGTGAAGTCACCATATTGTGTGAGTTCTGCCTTACCTATGAACTACTCTTAACTATAAAGCACACTAATACGTTAGTCTTCACTGAAGCTTGGAGTAGGGTACGGGTAACAACTAACACAAGAAAATAATTGGATTTCAGTGTAAAGGCCATCTGTTAATAAACATAAGGAAAACGGGTTATCTACTATGAGAAACATAAGCAATATAAGATAATAAGAGGTTGTAGTAAAAATATTACCAATACTTAGAGTATTAAATGTTTGTTGACATTCAAGATAGAAGGACTTTCAAATAGACAGACATCTGCATAATGGATGTCCTTTATTCCTTTTATTTCAGTAAACAAAGTTACTTTTTGTAAAATTCTTAATAAAAGAGAAACATTTGCTTAAGTTATATTAAAACTTCTAGTTATATGCTCCAATACAACACAAACACACACACGCACACACACACACACACACACACACACACACACAGAGAGAGAGAGAGAGAAAGAGAGAGAATATATAAATACAGAGATTTTGAGACTTGGCCCAAGGCACCAGGGATTCTTATTATGAACAATTTGAAGAATCCAAGAATGAGGCAAGACTGAGAAAATACATGATGTGGAATCTCCCAGGACAAAAGGCATAGGTTGCAGCAACAAAGTCATTTGTTATATTTTGTCTATTCTATGTTTTCCTCTATTGCTTCCTTTGCAAGTGGTTAAGCTATATTAGTGTGACTGGGAGGAACTGGAATAAAATTAAACAAGGTAGGTATATTTAGAGCTTTCTATAATGTTTATGAACGTGCCTCTCTCTGCAGCTGACATGAAACAGAACATTGCTGGATTCCCATGGTTTATGGTTTGCCTAGTGCAAATGCAATTTTCTCATGTTCTTTCAGGCAAACTGTGTCTGTCTCAAATGACCCTGGTACTCATTGAAAATGGGAAGAACTGGATGATTCAAATCGCTAAGGCAATATAGTATAGAGATAAAATAATGACTACAGTAATATTACCTATGTTGTGTTTAGAACAATCCTGGCACTTAATAAGCACTATATATGTGCCTGATAAATTTAAGATATACTTAACGGATATCTTTAGTACAGATTATTTAAGTACAGATAATTACTTCTGGAAATTTAGCTAGAGAGAAAAGAAGAGAGTTAATGTTTGTATGGGTAGAGGAAAGGGGGGATATAGGAATTATTTATTTATATATGGTTTGATTTTATTTCAAGATAGGAGACATAAACATATTTATAAACCAAGGTGAATAATTCAATGGAAGGGGTACAGATTCTGAGGTCCTGCTCACAGATACTGAATTAGAAATTCTGAACATGGGTGCAAAATTCATCTATCTATCTACATATTTGTATTACATATTGCATATGCATATATATCTTTCTACAAGATTCTGATGACTTAATAAGGCCTACCTTGACTATATTCCTCACCCACCACAGTCCCAACTCCTCTTGTCCTCTTATTTTATTTTTTCCATATAATTTATCATGCTCTAACATCCTATGTAGTTTATCCATTAATTGTGTTTAGTTTATTGTCTTTCTTTTCCCACTAGTACTTAAGTACCAAGAAGGCACTTTTTTTTTCACTGCTATATTCTCAACACCTAGAATATTTCCTAGCTATAGTAGATTCTCAATCAATATTTGATAAACACATAAATCAGGAAAGTGTGGGAACCACCTTCTCAGTGGACATAGAAATACAGGAACCTAAACTGGGGCTAGGAAGGAGGAAATGGTGAGCAGGACTCTGGTCATCTCATAAATGGTCCTTGTGACACAGGAAAGTGGAGTCCTAGTTTTCTGGCCAGTGGAACAACCCTGGATTTCTAATCTAGGCTGACAATGACAGAGACAAAGTCTTTTATTATCTTCTCTCTGCCTTATCTGCCTTAATGGGTCATAGTGCTTCTAAAAGGGGAGAGGTTTTTCTTTTTTAGTTCAACCCGATTTGCCATGTATCCCCCATAATTTTTTCTCATCCTTATTTCATTCAATGCTTTGATCTCTGAATCTCACGCTTTGGTTTCTGAATCTCTTCCTCAGTATTTTATTGGAGAGTAGGAGGGAGGCATATCAGGCACTGATATTATGCTGTAATGTTAAACTGGAAGTACAGAAGGCTAGTTAAAAGAAAAACATATTTTATAAGTACAACTGCTGGCAAGCCCATTTAGGATCTTCAAAAGTATCTTCATCGCTTTAAGTAGTTTAATATAGTTCACATATTACCTTTTTTCTAAATTGCATCTAATTCAAATGTATGTGATTTCAGAAAATGATAAAGTACTGTAAACTGGTAAAAAAAAAAATAATCTGGGTCAAACAAGAAAGAGCAAATGGAAGGGCAATAATCAAATCTCAATGGTGTAATCCAGGAAAAACAAGCAATATTATGAAGAGTATCCACTTACTATTCTATTTTAAATAAAGAAGAAAACCAGCTTGTACCTTTTTCTATACTGCTGAAAATTTAGCCATAACACCTAAATAAGATATTTTACTGGATATGTAGAGACAGTGAAATTAGAAGCATGAGTAAATTAGAAAGTGTACTTAGAGAACAGGTCCATGAAGCATGTAATTGATGTTTTACAATACATCTATTTTGAAATAGAGCCTGTACTAAATTATTCATAATATCCAGGCATCCTGGAACATTACTGTAACAGATAGGCATCTATGATGTTTAATTTTATGTGTCTACTTAGCTAGGGTAGGATGAACAGTTGTTTAGTCAAAGACTAGTTTAGACCCAGGTGCAGTGGCTCATGCCTGTAATCCCAGCACTTTGGGAGGCTGAGGCGGGTGGATCACGAGGTCAGGAGTTCCAGACCAGCCTGACCAACATGGTGAAAACCTGTCTCTACTAAAAATACAAAAATTAGCCGGGTGTGGTGGCATGCCCCTGTAATCCCAGCTACTCAGGAGGCTGAGGCAGGAGAATCGCTTGATCCCCGGAGGAGGAGCTTGCAGTAAGCTGAGATCGCGCCACTGCACTCCAGCCTGGGTGACAGAGTGAGACTCCATCTCAAAAAAAGACTAGTTTCATTGTTATAAAAGTATTTTGTAGTTGTAGATGTGATTAACATTTACAATCAGTTGACTTTACGTAGAACAGATTTACTCCCCATAATGTGAATGGGTCTCGGACAATCAAGTTGAATGCCTTAAGAGCAACGGTTTACTGAAAAAAGAATTCTGCCTCCAGACTGCAACATAGAAATTCTGTTTGTGTTTTGAACTGTTGAGTTTTAGACTCCACATCAAATCTTACCTGAATTTCCCTCCTTCTAGCTTGTCCTATGAATGTAAAACTTGACTGCTCTCACAATCATGTGAGTCATCCTTAAAATCTCTCATCTTAATAGATGATATATATATATATAGATAGATAGATAGATAAATAGATGGGTAGTAGATAGACTGGTGAAGATGAATCCATATCTATCTATCTATCTATCTATCTATCTATCTATCTATCATCTATTTATCTACATACAAAGGAAGGAAGGAGACAGAATAAACAATGACTAATACATAGTCAGCACCTTAATTTCATTCAAAAAACTTGACCGATTATGACTATGGAACAGATAGTGTAATATACTCTTGGGATGTAGTGATGATGAATAAAAATATGAGTTTCACAAAGGCAGGACTATTGGTTTGTTTTGTCCCCAATACCTATAATAGTACTTGGAACAGAGTAGGTATTTAACAGCAATTTGCTGAAAATATAAATGAATATAGTTCTTGTCTTCAGAAGCCAGGGCATAAATTAAAAGACAAAGAAATAAACCAAAAGTCAAACTGCATGATATACACAACATATAGTCACAGTATAATTCCACTTCTCTGTTAAAAATAATCACCAAAATATTTACAGATCACCTCTGATGCAACCATGACTCCGCCTGGTCTCCTAAGGGGAGGACATAAATGACTGGGCATTAGGGATGAGAGGGAAATATTTCAGTTAAAAATCTTTTGTATCCTTTGGCCACAAGTATTATCTTTTCCAAAAATATTTTATTAAATTATACAAACAATTGTTCAAGATTTAGGATTTCTATAGCAATATATTACAGAGAAAAAGCATAATTAAATAATCTAACAGTATATAATTTAAATGACTCACAATAGTTGAAAGTAAAGGGGCTTTGTTAATTTATTTCTTAAAATAAAAATCATTTAGTTAGATGCCACACAGTTTCAGAGGCCATGTATATGAACATTTTCTTCCTAATAATTGTTCTACTCATTTTGAGTAGAAGAGTAGAAAGACACTAACAGATGTACTGATTTAGGCCTAGTTGTTTCTCAGAATTTACAACATATAAATAAAATTCCCAGATTAATCATTATTTAGTAAGCTTGGGTAACTAAACCAAAATATACTATAGTCATGAATGGAAAAAATGGACAATATCAATGTTACTTCAGTTTTACCACATTCTAAAACCATCCCACTGAATACCGTATTATTTTCTCCCACTCAGGCAATCACTATTTTTCACTAAATATTATGCAAATGTTCAGTAGAACTTATCACATTAAATAAGTAGAGTTTTCTACTCCATATTAACATTTCACTTTTTCAATGTCATTAAGAATAAGCTGGGTGCAAATTGTCATTGATAACTGGCTCTCACTAATTATTCTTCACCAATGGTTACGATTAAAATTATTTTCACCTATTGACTAACTTTAGCTTTTCATCATAACCCATGAAAAAATATTATTGATTTGGGAAATTAAAAATAGAATCAAGCACATTGGATGGAATAAAATGTATCATCAATGTTAGGTCATTAATAATGATATATAATTACCTTTTTTGAGCTCCCCAAAAATTTAGAATTCTGAACCATTATCTATGAATGATTGGTTGTCCAATATCGGCTCACACAAGTTTTGTGTGATGGCAGAGGATAAGAGGTAAATGAGCCCTCAAAGTGAAGGATTCTGACCTCTGATTACTTTTTGCAAATTGTACAAGCATTCTAATCTCCTACATTAAGATTCATGGATATCGTTTATAAAATGTCCACTTTTTAGTGAATGTAAAAAAATTTCTGTTTCATTTGGTATGAGATTTACACAGATCCAGGGTTTACACTGTTTTTTACTTTTTTCACTGTACCTCTGCTACCTCAGAAAAGGGATCTAAATAGTAGGTGGCTGACTGCCTAGTTTTTACTGGTTTCCAGCAGCAATGTCCCTAAAGTAGTTAGAGGAGATGAAGAAAACCAAAGCTTGACCCATCAGTGATCAGCTTCCAGGGAAGCTATGTTTTTCTGGCTCAAAAATAATTTAAAGACATGAAAAATGAAAAAAAAAAACAAGCCCAGCCTTATTTGTCATTAAATAAATGCCCCTTGATTAAAAATAGATACTACACCTGTCAAATTCCTATAGTTTCTAAAGAAAAACTACCTAATGGTGACATGTGAGAAAACCATCACTCTAATTTACTGCTGGGAAAAGTGGAAAATTAGATAATCTTCCTGGAATGTAATTTGTCAAAATATATTATCTTAATAATATTCATACTATCACTCAATTTCTGGAACATTAAAAAATGTAATCAGGGGTTATCTAAAACATCTAGGATAAAACATGTTCATAATTATATCAGTAATAGAAAAAAGCTTTATTTCTGTTTCAAATTTTTCTCTCTTTTCCAAAGATGATATGATAAGTAGATATTACAATGAGATTTTGCATTAAGTATACACATGAGCTGAAAAAGTCTTTCAGGCTCATTATGTTGTAAGTTCTCTCTGAAAATAATATTTGTACTACTGTTAATCAGAAGATGGTGATATGATAATACGGCAAAACTGAAGTAAAGAAAGTACCAAAATATCCTGCTTCAGCCCCTATAGCACATCCTCAATAAAAGGATATATCAGACTCAAACAAAGCATACTTTCCAAAGGAACCTCCTTTCTCACACTCAATTATTTTAAAGGGTATGCGTTTAACTGAATACATAAAAAACTCACATATTCTATTTTGCAAAAAGTATGATGTTTAGTCTCGTGCCCACACTAACACAGCTACCCACAAGTCACTTTTGTCAGATCTAATCCTTTCCCATATTAGTAAATGATTGTTTAACCAACGACTGCTTATTAAAGTTACTCAGAAGTCCCTGTAGTAAAAAAAGAAACAAAAACCTGCTTGACTCTAGCTCTCAATTCCATAAACTTTTAACAGTGTACCATGCCCCTGAAAAAAATCAGTAGTCCTACAAATTCATTTTATGTGAAATATATTTTGAGAAACATGGCATTTGACTAATGATTCAAGGTCCTGTCTACAGTACACGTACCCTGATTGCATCAATATGATGCATCTTTTAAACATTTCAAACGGCTTAGAAAAAAATGCATTAAACAAAGAAAGTGAACTTCCTTCTACTAATGGCATTTCTGTAAAGCATTTTGATGATTCACGGAGAATTATGACCAATAATCCAAACATGAAGCAATAGATAATATGTTTATTTTGAGAACATGAGCATAACCTCTTCGGAACATTAAATCTCCATTTAGACCATATCTTGGAAGATGAAAAAAAGATATAATCACTGTGCAGTTTCAAAAAATGAATGGCAAAGTTTGTACTTATTTCATGATGTTTTAAAAGCCCATTTTGGCTTCAAATATTTGGAGAACTTTTGATGATACAACAAGTGGATGATTCACAGAGCTCTTCAGGAACGCATACTGCCCGGAAATTGAAACAAAACCAAAGAAATTTTACAGTTTATTCCAGACGTATTCTCATTTCATTAGACCTGACAATTTCTTTTTTGATCTGGGCTCCCGGTCCTGTGATTGTTTCTCTATCTTACATAGTAGCTTCTCTTATTTATACTATTGGGAGGCATTAATAAATGCTGTTAAGTCTTGAACGTACCAAAAGACAGAGAGTAAGTTTATCATGGATATTCTAAGAATATGTATGTACAATAATTTGTATTCTTGCCAGAGAATCCATGTGTGAGTGCTCTGGTCAACAGTCCTAGATTCCAGCCACCCTCACCAAACATCAGACGTATAAGTGAAACCATCTCAACTCCTCTATTTCAGTTCATCTACCTGCTGAATGCCACTGAGTGATTCCCATTAACACCATGTGCAATAGAAAAATCACCGAGCTGAGCCCTGTCCAAATTCCTGACCCATAAAACTGTGAGGATATAGTAAAATGGCTACTTCAAAAAAATGAAAGTTGCTGTACACATTCTAAAACCAAAGTAGAAAATAATCTGGTAAATTAGTAGGTAATACAACTCCATCTTTCACTCCTTCTTTTCCTCCATCCTTCCTTTCTCTCTTCTGTGAGAGGGTACTAGCAATTTCTTACATGATATTTTGTGGTTCATTTTATTTTTAAATATAATTTTAAAATTTCAAAATATAGCATTAAATTTGGACACCATTATTACATATGCTTGCTTTTCTTCTTTTCAGATAATTTTGGTACATGTACTAACATTTCTCAAAATGTCTTCTGTGACATATTAGTTCTGTGAGATGCTCCTGAGCAGTGCTACCCTACCCTATTTGGAGATTCACAATGCACATGAGCACTGGAAAAGCTCTAGAATGCCCTACAGTTTAAAAATAAAACGTTCTATCTAACCCAACTTCTCTCAAATGAATTTGATCACGGACCTTTAACCCCCTTTCTTTTTCTAAATCTAACTAAACATATGTCACCTACTAACTAACCCGGAAAGAAACAACTTTTCCACATACTATACATTGAGAAACATTAATATGCATTGTTATATCTGAGAATCTAGAAAATAACAGATCTGCTTTCCAGCGAATCATCCCTGGAAAATGACTCACTGTATAATCATAGGATATATTTTGATGATATTATTATACTTTAAGTTCTGGGATACATGTGCAGAGCATGCAGGTTTGTTACATACGTATACATGTGCCGTGGTAGTTTGCTGCACCCATCAACCCGTCCTCTACATTAGATATTTCTCATAATGCTATCCCTTCCCTACCCTCCCATCTCCCAACAGTCCCTGATGTGTGATGTTCCCCTCCCTGTGTCCATGTGTTCTCACTGTTCAACACCCACTTATGAGTAAGAACGTGTGGTGTTTGGTTTTCTGTTCCTGTGTTAGTTAGCTGAGAATGATTGTTTTCAGCTTCATCCATGTCTCTGCAAATGAACTCATCCTTTTTTATGGCTGCATAGTATTCCATAGTGTATATGTGCCACATTTTTTTATCCAGTCTATCATTAATGGGCATTTGGGTTGGTTCCAAGTCTTTGCTATTGTGAACAGTGCTGCAATAGACATACGTGTGCATCTGTCTTTGTAGTAGAATGATTTATAATCCTTTGGATATATACCTAGTAATGGGATTGCTGGGTCAAATGGTATTTCTGGTTGTAGATCATTGAAGAATTGCCACACAGTATTCCACAATGGTTGAACTATTTAACACTCACAAAAACAGTGTAAAAGTGTTCCTATTTTACATCCTCTCCAGCATCTGTTGTTTCCTGACTTTTTAATGATTGTGATTCTAACTGGTGTGAGATGGTGTCTCACTGTGGTTTTGATTTGCATTTCTCTAATGACCAGTGATGATGAGTTTTTTTTATATATATATGTTTGTTGGCTGCATAAATGTCTTCTTTTGAGAAATGTCTGTTCATATCTTTTGTCCACTTTTTGATGGGGTTGTTTGCTTTTTTCTTGTAAATGTATTTAAGTTCCTCATAGATTCTGGATATTAGCCCTTTATCAGATGGACAGATTGCAAAATTTTCTCCCATTCCTGTTGGTTGCCTGTTCTTCTGTTGATTTTTTTTTTTTTTTTTTTTTTTTTTTTTTCCTGTGCTGAAGCTCTTTAGTTTAATTAGATCCCAGTTGTCAATTTTGGCTTTTGTTTCCATTGCTTTTGGTGTTTTAGTCATGAAGTCTTTGCCCATGCCTGTGTCCTGAATGCTATTGCCTAGGATTTCTTCTAGGGTTTTTATGGTTTTAGGTCTTACGTTTAAGTCTTTAATACATCTTGAGTTAATTTTTGCATGAGATGTAAGGAAGGGGTCCAGTTTCAGGTTTCTGCAAATGGCTAGCCAGTTTTCCCAACACCATTTATTAGATAGGGAATCCTATCCCCTTTGCTTGTTTTTGTCAGGTTTGTCAAAGATCGGATGGTTGTAGATGTGTGACATTATTTCTGAGGCCTCTGCTCTGTTCCATTAGTCTATATATCTGTTTTGGTACTAGTACCATGCTGTTTTTGGTTACTGTAGTGTTGTAGTATAGTTCAAAGTCAGGTAGCATGATGTCTCCAGCTATGTTCTTTTTGCTTAGGATTGTCTTGGCCCTATGGGCTCTTTTTTGGTTCTATATGAAATTAAAAGTATTTTTTTTCTAATTCTGTGAAGAAAGTGAATGGTAGCTTGATGGGGATATCATTGAATCCATAAATTACTTTGAGCAGTATGGACATTTTCATGATATTGATTTTTCCTATCCATGAGCATGGAATGTTTTTCCATTTGTTTCTGTTGAGCAGTGATTTGTAGTTCTCCTTGAAGAGGTCCTTCACGTCCCTTGTAAGTTGTATTCCTAGGCATTTTATTCTCTTTGTAGCAATTGTGAATGGGAGTTCACCCATGATTTGGCTCTGCTTGTCTATTATTGGTGTATAGGAATGCTTGTGAATTTTGCACATTGATTTTGTATCTTGAGACTTTGCTGAAGTTGCTTATCAACTTAAAGAGATTTTGGGATGAGATGATGGGGTTTTCTAAATATACAATCATGTCCTCTGCACACAGAGATTTTTTGACTTTCTCTCCTCCTATTTGAATACCCTTTATTTCTTCCTCTTGTCTGATTCCCCTGGCCAGAACTTCAAATACTATGTTGAATAGCAGTGGTGGGAGAAGGCATCATTGTCTTGTGCTGGTTTTCAAGAGGAATGCTTCCAGCTTTTGCCCATTCTGTATGATATTAGCTGTGGGATTTTCATAAATAGCTTTAAATATTTTGAGATACTTTCTACCAATACCTATTTATTGAGAGTTTTTAGCATGAAGGGGTGTTGAATTTTATCAAAGGCCTTTTCTGCATCTATTGAGATAATCGTGTGGTTTATGTCATTCGTTCTGTTTATGTGATCGATTTTGTTTATTGATTTGCATATGTTGAACCAGCCTTGCATACCAGGAATGAAGCTGACTTGATCGTGGTGGATAAACTTTTTGATGTGCTGCTGGATTTGGTTTGCCAGTATTTTATTGAGGATTTTTGCATCGATGTTCATCAGGGATATTGGCCTGAAAGTTTCTCTTTTTTGTTGTGTTTCTGCCAGGTTTTGGTATCAGGGTGATGCTGGCCTCATAAAATGAGTTAGGGAGAAGTCTCTCTTTTTCTATTGTTTGGAATAGTTTCAGAAGGAATGGTACCAGCTCCTGTTTGTGCCTCTGGAAGCATTCGGCTGTGAATCTGTCTGGTCCTGGGCTTTTTTGGGGTTAGCAGGCTATTAATTACTGCATAAATTTCATAACTTGTTATTATTCTATTCAGGGATTCAAATTCTTCTCCGTTTAGTCTTGGGAAGGTGTAAGTGTCCAGGAATTTATCCATTTCTTCTAGATTTTCTAGTTTATTTGCGTAGAGGTGTTTATAGTATTCTCTGATGGTAGTTTGTATTTCTGTGGGATCAGTGTTGATATCCCTTTTATCCTTTTTTGTGTGTGTGTCTGTTTGATTCTTCTCTCTTTTCTTCTTTATATAGTCAGGCAAGCAGTCTATTTTGTTAATCTTTTCAAAAAACCAGCTCCTGGATTTAAGAGTTTTTTGTGTCCCTATCTCCTTCAGTTCTGCTCTGATTTTAGTTATTTCTTGTCTTCTGCTAGCTTTTGAATTTGTTTGATCTTACTCCTCTAGTTCTTTTAATTGTGACGTTAGGGTGTCAATTTTAGATATCTCCCGCTTTCTCCTGTGGGCACTTAGTGTTATACATTTCCCTCTAAACATTACTTTAGCTGTGTCCCAGAGATTTTGATACATTGTGTCTTTGTTCTCATTGGTTTCAAAGAACTTATTTATTTCTGTCTTAATTTCATTATTTACCTAGTAGTGATTCAGGAGCCGGTTTCTCAGTTTCCATGTAGTTGTGTGGTTTTGAGGAGTTCCTTAATTCTGAGTTTTAATCTGATTGCACTGTAGTCTGAAAGACTGTTTGTTAAGATTTCCATTCTTTTGCACTTGCTGAGGAGTGTTTTACTTCCAATTATGTTATCAATTCTAGAATAAGTGTTATGTGGTGCTGAGAAGGATGTATCTTCTGTTGATTCGGAGCGGAGAGTTCTGTAGATGTCTATTAGGTCCCCTTGGTCCAGAGCTGAGTTCAAGTCCTCAATATAATCTTAGGATATCTTTTATAAATATTTAAAAGAACTATCGTTTCATATACAGTCATGTGCTTCATAAAGACATTTTGGTCAAGGAAATATTACATATAAATTATAGTCCCATAAGATTATAATTGAAAGGAAACGTTGGATCACCTAGTGACATCATAGTTGTCTTAACTTTATGGTGCAACACATTACTCTCATGTTGGTGGTGATGTTGGTGTAAACAAAACTTCTGTGCTGCCAGTCATATACAAGTATAGGACATACAATTACCTACAGTACAATATTTGATAATGATAATAAGTAAAAATGTTACTGATTTATGTATTTATTATACTATATTTTCATCGTTATTTTAGAGTATCTTCCTTATACTCACAAAAACTTACCTGTAAAACAGCCTTAGCCAGTCCTTCAGGAGACATTTTCTGAGAAGGAATTGTTATTATAGGAGATGGCAGCTCCGTTAGTGTTACTGCCCCTAAAGACCTTCTGATGGGACAAGATGTGGAGGTGGATGACAGTGATATTGATGATCCAGACTCTGGGTAGGCTTAGGCTAATGGGTGTGTTTGTGAGTTAGTTTTTAATAAAAAGTGTTTAAAGTAAATAAATAAAATATTTTTAAAACTGAAAAGCATATAGAATAAGGACACAAAGAGAAAATATTTTTGTTCAGTTGTACAATGTGTTTGTTTTAAGCTAAGTGTTATTACAAAACTGTCAGAAAGTTTTTTAAAATTAACAACTTTGTAAAGTATAAGACTTACACTAAGCAAAGGTGAATTTATTATTAAAACAAGAGATTTTTAAAATAAATTTAGAGCAGCCTATATATAGTGTTTAAGTCCACGGTAGTGTAGAATAATGTCCTCAGTCCTCACATTCACTTACTACTCATTTATTCACTGAGAGTGACTTCCTGTCCTGAAAAATCCATTCATACCTTATACAGGTGTACCATAGTTTTACCTTTTATACCACACTTTTGCTGTACCTTCTCTAGGTTTAGACATATTTAGATACAGAAATACTTACATTGTGTTCTAATTTCCTACAGTATTCAGTACAGTCACATGCTTTACAGGTTTATAGGGTAGGAGCAGAGGTTATACCATATAGCCTAGGTGTGCAGTAGGCTATAGCATTTAGGTTTATGTATGTATTTATGTTGATGCAATAATGGTAAAAACCACTATGACTTTTGTACCAACCTAATACAGTCTATGATGGTTGCACAATGTCAAAATCACCTAACAATGCATTTCTCAGAATGCATCCTTGTTATAAAGTGATGCATGTCTGTATATCCATGCCAACTAAATTTCTCCAATTTAAAATATAAATTCTGAGATATGAAATTTACATGATTATATCCAATTATCAAATCCCTACTCAACCAAATTGATTACTTGATTAGTGTCTCCAGAAACAAACAATCTCATTTGATAAAATACCCCAAAAAAACTGATTCCAAAGAAAAGATTTGCAATATCTTTAGGAGAATTTTTTTTTTTTTTTTTTTTTTTTTTTTTTTTTTTTTTTTTAGATTTTGGATTTATCAAATTTATTGTGTTGACG